>JBBPBX010004522.1:30578-65371 GCA_038048925.1 Garcialebias charrua | reverse complement strand
TTTACAAACTGGTACAAAATATATATACAGTATACATTTTTTTCATTCAACTTTTATTTAGACAGGCTAATCCCATTGAGCCTCGGGGATTCATTTACAAGAGGGACCTGATTACTTTAACAAAGAGTGATGACAACAGTAGACAAAAATAGACAATCATAAAAGATGCGTATAGATTTATTAATTTTTTTAACAAGTGAAAACAAAATGGTAATTAAATGGAAAAGTAGCTAAAAAAAACAGCTAGGTAAGGCGGTGTAGAAAACTTAAAACAGGAACATGTCTGCATTGGTTTTTGTCAGGAACTTTTAAGCCACTAGAGAGGTCAAGGTCGAGAGCTTCAGATCTTTTTGCAAGATATCTGGAAAATATCAGTAATAACATCAGTTACAGCTTTTTAGTTCATATTTTTTAATGTGGTTATGTGGAAAGTTTTTGAACACTTAATATCTTACCTGTTGTGGATATCGCTTTGACCGAACCCAGTTTGGAGAAATGGATTTGAATTACAATCAGATTAATGAGTTAATGCCCCGTCCAAGCAGATACAAAACCAAACTGGATTGCTGTTGTTTTAAAACAACTTCAATCTCAATAAACAGTCGATGCATATTTGGTTATCAGAGTCAGAGTCAGAGAATCTTTATAGTCATTTGCACCGCATGTGGTACATGTGATGAAATGAGATTATGTACACAGGGTCCCAGTTACATTCAACAACAAAATGCAAGAGAAAAACAGTAATAACATCTAGGATTGACTAAGAAAAACATCAACTAGAAATACACTAAGCACTAATGTAATAGAAAAACAAAATCATTACAAACAGACAGCCGCACGTTATAAATCTATACTGTACATTGCTGGTAATTTTGCATGTTCTTTTGCTGGGGTTGCCACAGCGAACAAACTCTCATGAACGATTTGGCAATTTTTTTACGCTAGATGACCTTGATGCGACCTGGGCTCGAACCTACAGCCTCAGGATTGCAAGACCACAGCACTGACCACTGAGCCACTGCAAATATGGTTATCTACATGTAAATCGTTGTTTGTGAACACAAATCACAGCAGAAGCAGCTAGCTGTACCACAACAGAGATGTCATAATATGTCTGCCAGAATGAGTGTGTAATGTAAAACTGACAACAGTGCAAATGTTTATAAAATAGCATTGCTGTGAACTGTTTAGATATAATTAAATTGTATTAATTTAAGACAGCAGCAATTAAAGCAGTTTTTCAATGACTCATTTACAAGAGAGACCTGGTTTCAACAAAGGATGATGACAACAGCAACAATAGGCTTTCCTTTGACAATCAACAATAGACAAGAGAGGCATACAGATTTATTTTTAAACAAGTTAAAAAAGATGTCAAAATTACGGTGGCCCCAAGGTGTAAATGAACAACATAAAAAAAAAAAACAGAATTACATTTGGAAAAACACAACATGGCCAGCTTCTTCCTCCCAAGTGGAGGAGTCTAAGTATCTCGGTCTTGTTCACGAATGAGGGAAAACTGGAGCGTGAGATCGATAGGCGGATAGGTGCAGCATCCGCAGTGAAGCGGGCGCTGTACCGGTCTGTCGTGGTGAAGAGAGAGCTGAGTCGAAAGGCAAAGCTCTCAATTTACCGATCGATCTACGTTCCCACCCTCATCTATGGTCATGAGCTTTGGGTTGTGACCGAAAGAACAAGATCTCGGATACAAGCGGCTGAAATGAGTTTTCTCCGCAGGGTGTCTGGACTCTCCCTTAGAGATAGGGTGAGAAGCTCAGTCATCCGGGAGGGACTCGGAGTAGAGCCGCTGCTTCTCCACATCGAGAGGAGCCAGTTGAGGTGGCTCGGGCATCTGGTTAGGATGCCTCCTGGACGCCTCCCTGGTGAGGTGTTCCGGGCATGTCCCACCGGGAGGAGACCCAGAGGAAGACCCAGGACACGCTGGAGGGACTATGTTTCTCGGCTGGCCTGGGAACGCCTTGGGATTCCCCCAGAGGAGCTGCTCCAAGTGGCTGGGGAGAGGGAAGTCTGGGCCTCCCTACTTACCCCGCGACCCGACCCCGGATAAGCGGACGAAAATGGATGGATGGATGGATGGAAAACACAACATAAACAACAAAAACACAACAACATTTGAAAAAACGGAATTACATTTGAAAAAACGAAATTACATTTGAAAAAAAAAACAGAATGACATTTGAAAAAACGGAATTACATATGTTGAGATTAGTCACGTGAGGTATTGAACGCTCTTCACGTACGTCATCAGCAAGGGACTATTTAAGGCGTGGTATTGACGCAGCTGAGAAGATTGGAGTGGATGGGAGTCTGTATGTATCCGATGACATGAAATAAACCTCCTAAACTAAAAGCTGGATCTTGATCTCCGTTCTTTGTCCGACCTATCCTGCCCTAAGATGGCGAATCGAACAGGTTATGGGCCCAGGGGGGACAAGGAGGGTCGCTGGCAAAGATTATGCTTCGACGGAGACGAACGGAGCTACGAGCTCATGAGAATCTCTTCAGAACGGGACGCCACCAAAGAGCAGAGCAGAGCTCCGCAGCTGCAGCAAACGCTAAAGGAGCTGAAGGTG
Source organism: Garcialebias charrua (assembly GCA_038048925.1). NCBI lineage: Eukaryota > Metazoa > Chordata > Actinopteri > Cyprinodontiformes > Rivulidae > Garcialebias > Garcialebias charrua. The sequence continues at coordinate 62,777 of JBBPBX010004522.1, read as the reverse complement.
AAGCCGAGAAGCTACAGGAGCAGAACAGTGCGAAGACGAGGAGGAAACGAGGAGCTCATCTGTTACAGCTGTGGACTGGGGGGACACAGAGCAAGGCAGTGTCCAAAGAATAAAACGCAGCGACAGTGGTGCCGTGTGTGTACGAGTCCACGTCATGCAGAGAGTAACTGTTGGCGAAAGAAGATGGAAAATGTAAACCAAGCGACCGATGAAGTGGAGGATGACCACTCATTCGCATTCAGGACAAACGACGCACAGATCAGCGGACGGAAACAGAGAGGCCTGATGGTGGACACCGGAGCGACCTCACACATCGTCACTGATGTTAACAGGTTCAAACGCTGGGATGACACGTTTGAACCAGGACAACACTTCATTGAGCTCGCTGACGGGACGAGGACGAACGGTGTGGCGGTGAAGAGAGGTGACGCGGAGGTCTGGCTGCGGGACACACAAGGACGAAGGATGAAGGTGGAGATCAAACGGGCGTTATACGTCCCAACGTACCCACAAGACATCTTTTCTGTGAAGGCGGCGACGTCCAGGGGAGCCTCAGTCAACTTCAACCAAGAATGCAGTCAACTCATCGCCAAGGACGGTACAAGGTTTGACATCAGTGTCTATGATAGACTTTATTATCTAGACATATTTGACAATGACAATAAAAATGATGAAAATTATGAGGATGAACAAAGTAATGTGATTTCAGGTTGTTATGACATTCAGGAGTGGCACAAAATTTTAGGCCACTGTAATTTCCAAGACCTGCTAAAATTAGAAAAAGTGGTAAAAGGCATGAAGATTAAAGGGAAGGGTGATAAAACGAATCTAGACTGTGAAACTTGCATCTTGGGTAAATTTTGTCAAAGCAGAAACAGACAAGCTGATGCAAAAGCAGAAAACGCTCTTGAATTAGTTCATACAGATTTAGCTGGTCCTATTGAGCCTGCTGCAAAAGGCGGTTTCAGGTACACAATAGCATTTACAGATGACTATTCTGGTACAATATTTGTTTATTTTCTTAAAGCTAAGAGTGACACGACTAGAGCTACCGAGAGGTTTATTGCAGATGTTGCCCCATATGGTAAAATAAAATGCATTAGATCCGATAATGGTACAGAGTTCACATCAAAAGACTTTCAGTCTTTAATGAGTAAAAATTCTATCAGACATGAAACATCTGCACCTTATTCACCGCATCAGAACGGCACAGCTGAAAGAAGCTGGAGAACATTGTTTGAAATGGCAAGATGTATGTTGATAGAAAGTAATCTACCTAAAGAGTTGTGGACTTATGCTGTAATGGCTTCTGCAGTAATTAGAAACAGGTGTTTTAACAACCGTTTGAAACAAACTCCATATTACCTGCTGACAGGAAAGGTGCCTGACCTTTCTAAAATGAAAGAATTTGGGTGTGTGTGCTATACATATAGACAAATTAAGAAAAAGCTAGATCCAAGGTGTGAAAAAGGTATCTTTGTGGGTTATGATAAGTACAGCCCTGCATATTTAGTCTATTACCCAAACACAGGAAAAATCCTCAAACATCGACTGGTTAAATTTGTATCGCAAACTATGAATGAATGGCAGACTCAAAATATGAATGAAAGGCAAACTCATAATATGAATGAATGGCAAACTCAGGATGATCCTGACATGTTTGATGATGTTTTTAGATATAGAAGAACTATCCCTGTGAGGTCAGAGTTAAGAGCAGAACACCAGGTGTCACAGGGAGCACATGGGAGTTCTACTGAGCCTGCAGTGAGTGTAGAGAGCACAAGTGTTAGACAGGAAACACAAGAGGTCTCATCTGAACCTATTTCAGAAGAAGAAAGCACAAGTGATGAACAAAATGCAAATGAACCTGGTCTACGACGTTCTGAAAGAGAAAGAAAAGCACCAGCATATCTAAAAGATTATGAATGTATGGCTGGGAGTGCTGATGATGAAGAGATAAATGTTGACTATTGTTATCGTTCAGTGTTTAGTACACCACAAAATTACAGAGAAGCAATAAATTCACCTAAAGCTGAAAAATGGATAGAAGCAATGAAAGAAGAGATGGAATCCTTAACAGAGAACGAAACATTTACACTGACCAGACTGCCGGAGAATAAAAATGCAGTGGGGGGTAGATGGGTCTTCACGATTAAGAGTAACATAGATGGAACTGAAACCTATAAGGCCAGATATGTAGCGAAAGGATACAGTCAAGTAGCTGGTATAGATTATAAAGAAACATTCGCACCAACAGCAAGTATGACGTCTGTACGCAGCTTAATGCAAATGGCAGCTCAGTACGATCTAAAGTTACATCAAATGGATGTTAAGACGGCCTATTTACATGCTCCTATTGACTGTGAGGTATACGTGGAGCAGCCTGAGGGTTTTGAAGTCAACACAGATGAAAAACTAGTTTGTAAATTAAACAAATCTCTGTATGGTTTAAAACAATCAGGACGCAACTGGTATAAAATGCTCCATGACTTTTTGGATGAAAACGGTTTCATACAGAATCCTGCTGATCACTGTGTTTATACAAGACAAAACATAAATGAGAGAATAATTGTTATTTTTTGGGTAGATGACCTCATCATAGCAGCAAATGATGATCTTTTGATAAACAGAGTAAAAGAAATGCTGAAAACAAGGTTCAAAATGAAAGATATGGGGACACTTAAATATTTCTTGGGTATTGACTTTACACAAACAGACGGTGAAGTAAAAATGAACCAAAAGATGTACATACAGAAAATTCTTGAAAGATTTGGTATGTCTGAATGTAACACGAGGTGCACCCCATGTGAACAGAAGTTAAACTTTGAGTGTGAGAGTAAACTTGTTGACCCGAGACATTATCGTGAGCTTGTAGGAAGTTTGATTTATGTTATGACATGCACAAGACCTGATCTTAGCTGGATTGTGGGCAAACTTTCACAGTGTTTAGCTCAACCAAGAGAATGTAACCTGATCGCAGCTAAACATGTGCTGAGGTATCTGAAAGGGACCATGGATAACAGCTTATGCTATAAAAGGTGTGAAGAGAAACTTCAACTTGTAGCATATAGTGATGCAGACTGGGCAGGAGAACAAAGTGACAGGAGAAGCACTACAGGGTATTGTTTCAGCCTTAACAAAAATGGACCTGTTATTTCATGGAAGTCAAAGAAGCAGCAAACAGTGGCTTTATCAACATGTGAGGCAGAATATATGGCCCTGGCAGCAACAACACAGGAAAGTCTTTACCTTATGCAGCTCTTAAGTGCAATGGACAAAGACTGTGTATGCATGCCAGTGACAATATTTGGGGATAACCAAGGAGCAATAGCTCTATCAAAGAACCCTGTACACCGTCAAAGGTGCAAACACATCGATATAAAATATCATTTTGTCAGGTCTGCATTGGACGCGGGCAAAATAACAATTGTTTATTGTTCAACCATAGATATGGTCGCAGACATTTTTACCAAACCATCTACAAGAGTGAAACTCCAGAAGTTTGTACATTTCATATTTGGGGATATGAAATAATGTCATTGTACAGTGTTGTATGTATTTATTTATTCATGTATTTATTTATACGATGAACTGTGAAAAAAAAAAAAATAATAATAATGTGTGAAACAATGACTGTGTATAATGTAAATATGTGATTTCTATTCTATTGATTTTGTACAGTGAGAGAGCGAGTGGGGGTGTTGAGATTAGTCACGTGAGGTATTGAACGCTCTTCACGTACGTCATCAGCAAGGGACTATTTAAGGCGTGGTATTGACGCAGCTGAGAAGATTGGAGTGGATGGGAGTCTGTATGTATCCGATGACATGAATAAACCTCCTAAACTAAAAGCTGGATCTTGATCTCCGTTCTTTGTCCGACCTATCCTGCCCTAAGATGGCGAATCGAACAACATACCGGAAGTGGCCAAAGCAGAAGTGGCCCGAATCACATTAGGGAAAAAAACGGAATTACATTTGGAAAAACACAACAAAAACAACAAAAACACAACATTTGAAAAAAACGAAATTACATTAAGACAAACTTTTTTTTTTTTTTTTACTTTATTAACATTGTTTTAGCATTTGTGCTACGTCAAATTAAACATCTAATCGCTGGTACACTTGCTAATGTTTTCTAACTAGCACACACTTAGTTCTCTGTGGACAAATATATTTATAGTTTGCAAAATCGGGGGCTTCATTTAACATTTCAATGAGCACGTTTATGTACACAACATATTACTAATGCCGCATGAGTAATGTAAAACTGAAATATACGCCAATGAAACTTCATTACCTTGAAGATCCTTCTGAGGTCTTCCAGCGTCATGTCTTCTTTAAAGACCGTGTCAAGTGAATTTCAACATTTTCTTAAATAAACATTATAAATGTGATAATTGTAATCTTGTAAATGAGTAAAAAGTCTCAAAATTGTAGCTCAATTAATTTTGGAGTTATAGATCAAACTGTGTATAAAGATATTTCTGTTTCAGGATTTTTTAGGCGTGGTTTAAATGTGTCCGTGTTTCGTCACACGGTATAAAGCCCCACCCCCTGCAGCTCCAGCCGTATAAATGCGTTCTTCGCATCGGTGGAGCCGTTCACTCGCGAATCGCAGATAGCATCAGATAGCAATAGCATAGATATTTTGTTTATTGTTAGCTAGCTAATCAATTATGCCTCGTTCGTGCATCTTCCCTGGATGTCGCAATGGTCAGGGCACCCGTACAAATCATAACGTGTTTTTATACCACGTGGTTTTATACTGAGTATCTGTAATGCCTGGATAGGTCAATGGATAAAGCGTTTGCCTTCCGTCCCAAACCTTATGGGTTCAATTCCCGCATGGTACAACTTTTTTTTAATTTTTTTTATTCATTCCAGATTAAAAACACACAAGAAAACTATTTACAAAAACAGCGTAACTCTTGGAAAAAGTAGCTGCTGTTACAGACAGAACTCAGATAAAAACAGAGCAGGTTTACTGGCTCTGCTCCTGTCTGCCTCTCCACACACAGCTCAGCTGCAGGCCGCAGTACTGCGCTGAAACCACGCCCACGCGCTGACACGCCCCCACAGTTTCAGACCAAGGGAAAATTATGTTTTTTCATGATTTTTGAGACTTAATTTTATAAGGAAAACAATGTTTTTAATCAGTCAGATTTATATGGGTGATTAATAACACATATTTATGCCATGTGACAAACTAAAAACACACATTTAATTTCACTTTACACGGTCTTTAAGCTTGAACAAAACAGTTTATATAGGCTAAAGGATAGCATGCTAACTACCTCCGTGTGTGTGTGTGTGTGTGTACTGTGTTCGGTTTTATGTTGTTAAGGCTAAAGGATAGCATGCTAACTACCTCCATGTGTGTGTGTGTGTTAGTGTGTGTGTATACTGTGTTCGGTTTTATGTTGTTAATAAAGTATTTTAAAAAGTTTGTCTTAATGTAATTTCGTTTTTTCAAATGTTGTTGTGTTTTTGTTGTTTTTGTTGTGTTTTTCCAAATGTAATTCCGGTTTTTTTCTAATGTGATTCGGGCCACTTCCGCTTTGGCCACTTCCGGTTTGGCTTAATGTAATTCGTTTTTTCAAATGTCATTCAGTTTTTTCAAATGTAATTTCGTTTTTTCAAATGTAATTCCGTTTTTTCAAATGTTGTGTTTTTGTTGTTTTTGTTGTGTTTTTCCAAACGTAATTCTGTTTTTTTTTTTTAATGTTGTTCATTTACACCTTGGGGCCACCGTACAAAATAGCAAAAGAGATACAGTAGATTATAATGGTTTGGGCTTAGACCAGATGGTATTTATTCTTTCCAGTCATGGCTTAAACTCAGTTCCTCCAAACTGAAGACATCCAAAGCACTATCTACAACAGGTAAGATGATATTGCTCACAATCTTGCCACAGATCCCCACTTTAGATCGCTGACAAAACAGTGACATTTTATTTATTTATATATAATTTTTTTTTTAGGTGTGGTTGTTGAATATATTGTTTATTAGCAGATACCTTTTTTATACTTTTCAGGTGGTATCTTGGTTGATGCTTTGATGTTATCACACAATCAAAAAATAAATACCGGTAATGCAATCTTTATGGATGCAAGTGGCGGAATACTTAACACCACTCAAAATAGCATTAACAAAACAAGTCTATCATGTTTTGTTGTTGTTTGTTTTATAAGGAAATGCGATTAATATTTATTTGAATCCAGCTATGAGGTTAGAAATTATGTTTGTAAGCGAATGATTGGTTTAACAAATTCAATGTGTTGCTTTAGAAACGCTATAGTTGAATCTAGAGTTAAAAAAGACAAAAATGATCATAAAAACGTGTAAAAATAAACATTTCTTGAAAGTGTCTGAATAAAGCAGGCAGGGGAGTGGCTGTGGGCGTGACGACGACGTTTTACGTTTTATTTTGATTCCTTCAAATGCTATCGGAAATATCGTCACGAAGGCAAAACACATTCAACTTTAAATAAACTTCAAAAAGTTAAAGCAAAATCCAAAGTGTAAAAGTAAAATAATAGCTAACAACAGACGTTTGCGTTACTGCACCATGCGATTAATCTATTTTTTTATTTTAAATTCATCAATGCACCGGATTCTAATACGCCGGGTTATATAAAGAGTCAAAAATATCCGAGGCTACGTGCTGTACGTGAACGCATCACTATTGTTAGTTCTGTGCTCTGAAAACTAGTCGCTCGCGCAGAGGAACTGCTCGATTCTTTTTGCTCTAGGCTGCTGGTGCTCGTTTCACTGTTTGTTTACCTTCAGTCTTCAACTAATTTTATATAAGAGTTAAACAAATTAAATAATAATGGAAGCGAATGTTTGCAACATCCAGGTGCTTCTGCGGGCAGCTGAGTTTCTGGAGAGACGAGAGAGAGGTCAGTAAATTTACGTCAACTGTCATTTGTTGAACAAAAACAACAAGCTGCATCCTGAAGCCAAGGGTTAATAAAGCATAGACGCAGTTGTTTACTCATTTATATTAATTTTTTTTGTGGAGGTGAGTGCAATTTGGTCTATTGTTGCCGTGTTTGACTCGGTGACCTACATTTTGGTTGCATCTTTGTACGTGAAGGCGCCAATCCGCGGCGGTTTGAAAATGACCCCGGTGCGAATTTAATGCAAAACGAGCTTTTTACTGTAAAACTACACAGCAGACCCGAGTTGGCTATTTTTAAACTCTTTTATTTATTCGTGTAGCAAACGCCGCACACTAGTTTAAAAATAGCAAGTGGGCGATGGCGCCAAAAAAAAAAAATCAAAACAACAAAAGTCAGCTGATGACAGCTGAGACTGTTCTCATCCTCATTTCTCCTCAACACTCAGGCTCCAGATCTTAAAGTTGAGTTTGCACTTTTTAAAGTTTAAACTTTTTACCCTTGATGTTTAGCAGAGATTCAGAGCTGTGTTGTGTCCTCTTGCAGAAGCAGAACATGGCTATGCTTCAGTCCTGCCCTTCAGCCCAGGCACCTCGGACATGATGATGAGGAGCAAGCAGAAGAACAAGAAGATGTCAGCTGGTGGCAGCAGGTGAGGACATGATGTAACAAGAGAACCTGACAGGAGGGTGTGTCTGTTGTTTGTGAAGCGCCCTGTGCCTCAGCAGCACGCTCCGCTCTTGAACTTTTCATATTTCCAGTGTGTTCTGCCTGCAGGTCGGTCCACAATGAGCTGGAGAAAAACAGGTAAATGACTTTTTACTAACGATGATATAGAGGCGGCCCCGTGTGAGGTTTTCTGCGTGAATGCTGAGCTTTAGAAATTACCGGATTTTCTGGCCTATAAGTCGCAGTTTTTGTTACTAATTTTCATGCCCTGCGACTTATAGGGCGAAGCGACATATTTAGGGATTTCCCCCCCCCCATATTTTTAGACCAATTTTTGGCTGAGATATGACCGTTTCCATTCATTCTGACAAAAAAAATGGAGCAGTACCACTTTCGGCTGCTAGGGTCCACCGACCTTTCCCAGCTCATGTGTCCGACAGAAGCCTCCTCTGCTCGGACTCGTGCTGCGTTCCAGTTACCTCGTATTGTGGGAAGTTCCCAGTGGTAGATTGAAACCGGAACGCCCGCTCTAGTGGTAAACTCCCACTCGTAAAGTGGGAGAATTTTTTTCTGCTCCCAGTTTCGATTTCAAGATGGTGGATACTCGCGTCTTCTGTAAGTCAACACCTAAACTTTTACTAAAATAACAGTTCTAAAATGTTGTTGCGTGTATTTAATCACACAGTGAAGTGAAGACGTTGGTTTTTGTTTTCTTAGCTGTAAAGCCAGTTTTTCTTTTTTCCCAACGATTATTAAATTAAAATTAAAGAATTAGAGAAAAATATATATTAAATCAATTGCCTTCGGCAGTCATCATCCTCCTCTGACATGTTCTGTGTCAGGAGTGCATATCTGGTTAGTAATTTATTATATTCGGAAACGGCAACAAAAACAAAGCGTGCGTCCATCTTGATTTTCCACTGGGAGAACCGGAACGTGTTTTCAAGTGGTAGCTTGGGAAATGACGTCTCTACCAGTTCCCAGTTTCCAGAATACGAGGCAACTGGAACGCAGCATCACTCTGTCGCAGCACGGCCTCCTGCTCTCTGGAGCTCTGAACTACTGTTAGCTCAATGTTTTACTGTTAGAAAAATAGCTCATGAACCACAGGACAGATTTTGATGAAACTTACAGAAAGTAATCACTGGATGGACATTTACAACTGATAAGCTTTAGGAGATGTTTGAGCTAAAATTCGATTGATTTATAATTTATTTTGTATTTATTTTACGTTTGGAAGAGCCATCAAAGCGAAACAATTTACAGGTAAATCCAGCTGATTTGACAATTACGTTCATTTTATTAAGGAAAAGTTCAGCTCAGAAACACTTTTACTATAATGTCAGCAAACAAATATATTTTTTAGGTGTTTATTTTAAAGAAATAAAGCATATCCACTTGCTGCGCGTGCACGCTTCGCAGCACAGACGTAGCAAAACTATTTTTTTTAAATTCAGCTTATTTGACAATTACGTTCATTTATTAAGGAAAAGTTCAGCTCAGCACATCTTTGCTATAATTTTCAGCAAAAAAACAAAACAATTGTTTTTATCGGGTTAATCTTGTTAAAGTCCTTCCATGCACGCTCCTGCGGCCATTTTGCAGCCAATCCATTTTCGGCAAAACACCGGCCCACCTTTCCGGGTTGTCAGCGCTGACACGTAACATACGCGACACGTCAGCGGTGACGCATAATAGATGCGACGTATACAGAGGTGCGACACGTTTATGGATTTTTCCACTTTATTGGATATAATTGGACTAATGCGACATATAGGGCGGAAAGTACGGTAGTTACTGGTGTATGGCGGGGATTTTTTAAATTTATTTTTGGGCCAATATACAAAAGATTAGTAGAACTTGATCCATTCATATTCTTTACTCGCTTTTTTTCCGGGTTGTGTAGAGCTGGTGCCAGCAGTCACTGTGCAAGATGCGGCTACGCCCTGGACAGGTCGCACGTCAATCACATGAGATAAGATAGAACTTTATTGATCCTGCAGGAAATCGTTGTGCCAGAGTTTCAATATAAAGGAACATGCACAAGGAATTACACAAGATATACAAAAAAATAACGGATAATTTAAAAAACTTAAAAGGCACAGAGACAAAAGAGCATTCTCACCCACACTTAGAGGCACTTTAGAGTTCCCAGTGAACCCGAACATACATATTTATACACCTGGAGAAAACCTACACATGCAAGAGGAGAACATGCTTTGAAAAGCCGTGAGGCAGTCCTACAGCCTTCCTGCTGAGAGACCACAACTCTAACCGCTGCACCACCCCTAATTTATACAACCCCTAAACTTAACATGCACTTTCATATGGCAGCCATCTTGAATTGAATCACTAAACAACCAAGTCTACAGGTAGATGTCCACTCAGTGATAACGTTCTCAGTGGCCCATGCGATATTTTGCTAACAATTCAGGTTAATGTTTATTGTGAGTGGCTCTCAGCTGCAACTACACCAAGTTTTAGTACACGTTCTGTAAAACTACCATGAAAGAAATAATAACCCGTCTAGAAAAAAAACCCTGTGGGGGTCAGACAACAGCTTTGTGTGTTATCGCTGCCTCCGTCATGCTAGCAGCGCGTTAAATAAAACAATGGCTGGATGTAATTCTACCTGTTTGTACATTTTAACAACTCAGAGTTCAAAAGTCATTGTTTTCATCCGTATAAAATAAATTGTAGGTTGTAGCAGCTGCTGTTGCATTTTCGTTTGACTACTTGGTAAAGAAGGTGGCAAACACTGGGTCTACAAGAAGCTGAGATGTTTATTTCAGGGCATTCATTTCCATCTTCCGTTTGTTCTGCCGTGTAGACGAGCTCAGCTGAGGCACTACCTGGAGCAGCTGAAGAAGCAGGTTCCTCTGTCGTCGGACTCTGTGAGGAACACCACCCTGAACCTGCTGAGGGAGGCTCAGCTCCACATAAAGGTACGCCTCCACGTTCAAGAGCTTCGGGTTTCAGCGCGCACGCACGCCGCTCACTCGTTTCCCGTTTTTCTCGGCTTCAGAAGCTGCAGCAGCAGGACGAGCGAGCGGAGCGGCTGAAGGATCGCCTTCGCTGGGAGCAGAGAGAGCTGCGGGTTCGGCTGGAGCAGCTGCAGAGAGGCACGGAGAGGATGAGGAACAACAGCCACGGCTCCACCATGTCCTCCGAGAGGTCGGACTCCGACAGAGGTGGGTGGGGAGGGGTTTGCAACGCTGTTGGAAATTAAAAGTCCTTGATTAGGCAAGATGTGTGTGAACTTTAGTTTTTCTCTGTGTTTTGCAATCAAACTACCAGTACTTCCTCATACTTTGTGTGCGGTTTTACCTTTTTATATGCCAAAGTTCAAACGGGAACAACTTGTGACGTCTTTTATTTGTACCTACTATTCTTTTTGTGATGGGGGGACTTTGGCGCAGGGTAGGACAGTCGTCTTGGACATGTGTCCTTGAGCAAGACGCCTAATCCCTAATTGCTCCTCGGGCACTTAAATATGGCTGCCCGCTGCTCATCGTGTGTATAGGTTGATTGCAGAGGGCAAGTTTTGTCGTTTTGTGTGCATGCAATGACGACACAAATCACTTCATTTATTTAACAGATCGCTTACCGTATTATTGCAGCTTTATGCTCATTTTAGCTTTTAGCTATGGTTTTTCCAATTTTTGGTTATGCTCTGGTTGGTTTCACTTTCTTAATTCAGTTCAAATGTGATCTTCAGTACAGCTCTACACTCAGCGTTTTCTGTTTTCTCTAGTTTATGTTCCACGTTGGAGGCCTTCAGTGTGAATGAAGCCTGGGTTTTCACCTGGAAATGTGATTTTTCTCCTGCTCCCTGTAGACGAGTCTGACATGTGGCTGTTTGTCTTGCAGAGGACGTGGAGGTTGACGTGGAAAGCATCGTGTTTGACTGCGTGGACTTGGGCGGCCTGAGTATTGCACACACTGACGCGGACCACTCGTACTCCAGCATGGACAGGGCCTGGCTATGACCGCGGGTAAAAAATAAATAAATTTAAAGTGTCTGCCAGGAGCGGGGAAGAAGAGAAAACATTCCACAAAAAAAAAAGGAAAAATAAACGAATAAAACAAGATGACGAAGATGTGACCATAAAACTGAACTTTTTCTTCTTTTTTTTAAATGTGAGACTTTTCGTCGTCTTTTCAAAATGGGTACAAGTGTCCATTTGCACTGAACTGGGATGGATGTTACATCACATAAGCTTTTTTTCTCGTATGATAATTTTTACTCAAAGCCATGAAGTGTTCATTCTTCATTAGGTGCTTCTCAAGAGCAAAATAAGGGCTTTTTATACAAAACTCACCTTATCTCATGTTTGTGCCGAATTCTGCCTTAAACCAGATTTAATCCACAACTCTTCATTCAGCACTGTTTATACTTCCACATGTCGCATGCACTTCATTATTCTGCTCTATCTTGTTGTATTATTGTCATATTATTCATGTTCTGTCTCATATTTAACTTGTTTTTTTTTGTCTGTTGCCCATGTCCACTCATTGCACTTGTTTAAAGGAAACGACAATAAACAGGTCACAATTACACATTGATGTTCGATATTTAGGTAATGCTGCCAAAAATATGAAATAAAGGAACACCCACTGTTCAGCCTTTAGCTACACAGAGCTGGAATAAAATGTGGTGAGGTTGTAAGAGCATTAAAGTCTGTTTGATAATTGTTGTTTCTGATGAGTGTTTGCTAATAAGTGTTCAAAATGGTAATTATGCACACAATACATTCACCAGTCAGCCAGGCAATAGCTACTTGTAATTATGTATTTAATACCTGAAGGTGCTTCCTCCTTCACTGTTTGTAAATGTATATGCAATACGCCTTATTAAGTTTTATGTCTCTGCCCAGTAATATTATGTAGCATTTTTTTGAACAAATAAAAATTTTCTATATTTGCATGTTTTGTGTTTATTTAAAGGATCTTTTGCTTCCAAAACGAGATTTTAGTTCCATGTTAAAGGAAATTATTACATAAAGAATTATTTTTGATTGTGTTAGCTAAATATTTCTTGAACTCTGTGATTGAAATTGGCAAAATATCGATTACCGGTAAGTCTACAACCAATAAACTGTTGGGAGACAGCCTGATTCAAGATGTCCGCCACAGCTAACGGACCTTAAAAATAAAAAAAATGGCTACAACTGAGTCAGTTTTACAGATGGTGACCTAAAATTTGTTGTAGTAGCTGAGATTGATCCCAACCAACATTTTAAGTGCTTATAGATTGTTAGATCTTTGTAAACCCTGTTAATAAAATATCTAATGAACCACTGGGTTGATTGTAATGAAACTTTCAAAGAATATTTATTGGGTGGACATTACCACTGGTTACATTTTAAAGCTAGCCCAATTCAAGATGGCCACCACAGCCAGCTGAATAATGTTGCCAGTTTTAAAGCTCTTGAGCTACAATTTAACGTGGAAGTATAGAGTGATGAGGGCCAGTCGATGTGTAATCAGAATCGGAACAACTTTATAAGCATTGCACTGAAGTACAGTGAGATTACTGTATATTCCGTACAGTTGTCCGAAAAATGGTCGGAGTACACTTGGCTGCAGCTCTTAGGAGCGCGGCCCCTTTTTCTTTAGACAAGGGAAAAGACCACGAGGATAGTGGTATTACAAAAACTCTTCACACCTTGTCAGGACACGATTTAAGAGATAAAAAAAAACTACGAGCAAGAACTTTTATACACACATTACATATGCATTTGACAACACAGTGAGATTTGTCCATGAAGCACTTCCAGATTGACCATAGTCCTGATAAGATGTTGGTGTTAGACGGTACAGCTCTGATAAGAATTCACAGAAGTTCTTGGGGGGGGGAGGGTTGTGTGGGGAATGAAGAGCAGAGCCTTCTTAGTTTACACACATCCCAGGAGAAATTTGATAAGTCGGCTTGCTTCAAGATCAAACGGGGAAGTCTGATTCAGATAAGCCACAGCTGCTTTTTGTGCAGGCAGACTTATTTCTCGTCCGCCTTGAATTCTGCTGGTACTTTCAATATCAAAAATTGCCAGATTTGTGGACTTTGCACTGGTCCGTGCTTATTAGCTTCCTCCAAGGTCATCCCCAACATGCTGGCGAGTTTCAGAAACCGCAATTGGCCTACGATTCTTGTAAATGGCTTCAATTTTAGTTGAGCTCACAAATGAGCTGAGTCTGAGTGCTCCAAGTACGAACCAATCCTTCACATAAGGTTGACAGCTTTATGGCCAAACTGCTGCCGCCGTCTTCCTTCATAGCCAATAACAATTAACGCCTTTGCTTTAATTGTTGGAGCTAACCCTGTTTGTTAGCAAAAGGAACTTGGGATCTTGGAAAAGACCCCAAGTTCCTTGGATATCCTCAGATTCCTTGGAATCTTAGGAACCACTGGATAGACTTTAATTAAACTTCCAGACTGTTCGTACATCTACGACTGATTGTTTGGAACCCAATTCAAGATGGCCACTCCTAATAAACAACGCAGTCAATTTTACAGATACTGAACTACAATGTCCTTCAGTAGGCCTCATCACCGAGGCTGCGGATACATTTATTTTCAATGTTTCACCAAAACAGCTACAACTATTTATCAGCATAAGCTGATCTGAGGCGGCGGGCGATGTGCACTCCAACAATCCTTCCCGTTTAAGAGAAAAATATTTAGCACCTGGTGAAAAACAAATGACAAGAAGCTCCTACAGTTTGATTAGAAAGTGTTTATTTAATGGCAGATCCATTGTATTAACAGACCCTAATGATGCAAACGTTGTCTGTATTCATTTGAGGTGACAATCATGTGAAGACAAATTTCCACAGTAGCAGAAAGGCTAAGTGGGGGTTTGTTATGAAGCTATGATTGCCAGCAACACAGACCTTCATCAGCTAATACTTCATCATGAAGCGATAAAATCATCAGTCTTGGTGGAATAATTTGAGGTATACAACAGTGAAATGACCCGACAAGACGATACAGGTTAGAAACAAACAAATCATGAATCACATGTTTTGAAGTGCTGCTAATTGACTAAAAAATACTCCAGAGGTTGGGGTAAAACAAAAAAAAAGTCCTGGCGGGCACAGAGGTTGAGCGAAGGAACACTTGCCACACTCGACCTCAGGCGTCAGAGATCAACTCGGCGTGGCATGATGGTGAGAGCTGCAGCGGGCCTGAACTTTAATGTTTGAGTTGTGTTCATCCTCACAGAGGTGTTAAACCACCACTCAGATCTGTAACGACTGACCCGGAGGTAAAAAAATAAAAAAAGGCTCTTCATACATATTGTTTCTTCTGCGCGTGTGAGGCCAGGTCTTTAGCCTTCTCTTTAGCTGCCAGTGCTGTCTCTCTCGCCCGCTCCGAAGCCGTTTCAGCCAAGGTTCTCGACGGAGTTTCACCTACAAACACAACATTCAGTTCTAATGATTCGTCTTCATTAGGTCAGGAAAACAAGTCCACATTGGATTTAGAGTTTTGGAAGAGAAGATGTTTGAGTTCATTATTAACTGTGCCGACATTTCCTTTGTCTAAAATAAAATATAGTAAATCTAAATTGTTGCAGGACTTTTAACACCATATACTGTACAAATAAAATGCAGAGCAAAAGCATTAAAGTAGAGCAAAATGTGAAAAAGGTCAAGGAACATTTTTAAAGGTACTGAATATAAAGACTAAAGCTTCTGTTTGATGTGTTGCTCTACTTCAACCCATTTCACTGCAGTAATTTATGCTCAACTTAAAGCTGCATTTCTTAAAATCATGTTTTTTTTTCTTCTTCTTGTTTTTAATTGTATGAATGTTTATGAAGCATTCACACTGTTGTGATCCATTTTTCTTCCACACAGTTTTTGGCGTGACTTGTCCTGCAGTTTTCAAATTATTTCAACAAATCACATCAAAACATTCAGCTCATTCAGGACAATCCTGCTATGAGTTTTGGTATAGGTGTAGCTTTAGCTTTTTGAAATATTTAGTCTTTTCAGACATTTTTTTCCTCATAGAAAAAGAATTAATCTAATTTTACATCCCTCAAATCTTTAGGTCTGTTTACAAGCTTTTATTGCTCCTTTCATATTTTGTTCTGCTTCAGCTTCTTTGTGCAAATTTAAACATTTTTCAGCTATTTTCAGCTGCTTTGTGCTCCTTTCATATTATTTCTGCTAACGGCAATTTTTTTCTGCTAATTTCAGCTTGCTATGCTCCTTTCAGCTTATTTCTGCACGTTTCAGCTTTTTCTTTTTCAGCTAATACAGTATAAAACTTTGTTGTTGTTGCTAATTTGAGTTTTTTCAAGTAGTTTCACATTTTTTGCACTCATTTCAACATTTTCAGCCTGATTTAGCACAAATATGCTCTCTCCACCCACTTCCTTCTTGTAATTTGTTTCTGCTTTATTAACTACGGTACATTTCAGCCATTTTTTATCTTCCTAATTTCATCTTTCTTCAGATAATTTCCACTTTTTAATGCTCATTTCTGCTTCTTTCAGCAAACGTGTGTTTTCTTCTGCTAACTTAAAGACCGTGTAAAGTGAATTTCAACATTTTCTTCAATAAACATTATAAATGTCATAATTGTAATCTTGTAAATGAGTAAAAAGTCTCAAAATTGTAGCTCAATTAATTTTGGAGTTATAGAGCAAACTGTGTATAAACATATTTCTATTTCAGGATTTTTTAGGCGTGTTTTAAACGGGACCGCGTTTCGTCACGCGGTCCTCATTAGTATAGCCCCACCCCCTGCAGCTCCAGCCGTATAAATTCGCCTCGGTGGAGCCGTTCACTCGCGAATCGCAGATAGCATCAGATAGCAATAGCATAGATATTTTGTTCATTGTTAGCTAGCTAATCAATTATGCCTCGTTCGTGCATCTTCCCTGGATGTCGTAATGGTCAGGGCACCCGTACAAATCATAACATGTTTTTATACTGCGTCGTTTTATGCTGAGTATCTGTAATGCCTGGTTAGGACAATGGTTAGAGCGCTTGCCTTCCGTCCCAAAGCCCACGGGTTCAAATCCCGCATGGTGCAACTCTTTTTTTTTTTTTTTTTTATTCATTCCAGATTAAAAACACACAAGAAAACTATTTACAAAAACAGCGTAACTCTTGGAAAAAGTAGCTGCTGTTACAGACAGAACTCGGATAAAAACAGAGCAGGTTTACTGGCTCTGCTGTCTGCCTCTCCACTGTGGGACACGAGCAGGACGAGCGCAGCTGCCTGAAACCACGCCCACGCACTGACACGCCCCTAGCGTTCCAGACCAAGGCAAAATCATGTTTTTTCATGATTTTTGAGACTTAATTTTATAAGGTAAACAATGTTTTTAATCAGTCAGATTTAAATGGGTGATTAATAACACATATTTATGCCATGTGACAAACTAAAAACACACATTTAATTTCACTTTACACGGTCTTTAAGCTTGTTCTAACATTTCAGCTATTTTTAGCGTTTTATTTTAGCTAATTTGAGCCGTTTTCAGAACAATTAAAAATGTTCACAGGGTATATACAGAAATTTTTAAGTTAAATTTAATACCTTTTAATACCATCACAATATTTTTTAATACCATCATGACACTGAGCTGCAACCGTAGCAGCAACCTCTTGTACTTCAGTTAAGAGCAACTAATTGTAAAGTGATAGATTACTATAATTTCCTTCCTAAATTTTGGTAGTAAGTGTAGTTTTATAATAATTACTGGATACATCAAGTTGCTTCTTGCCTCAATAAAAGCACTGACCTACTTGTTATTTAAATCTAACCCAAGAGAAAAAGTTTACCTGTAATTGTTCCCACACAAAGCATATCTCTAATGACAAACAAAAAACTGTAAACTTGAAAACAGAACAGTTTAGTTAAAATAATTCAACACTGAAAACATGCACAATTCAAAAAGAGAGGGAGAAAAAGAATAACTACCCGGTACTGTATTTTTCATCCTGTAAGTCGCAGTTTTTTGCACAACATGCCTTGCAACTTATAGGCCGAAGTGACATATTTATGGATTTTTTTCCCATTTTTACAAACCATTTTTAGCTGAGATATGACCGTTTACATTCATTCTGACTTAAAAAAAGAAAAAAAAAGAAATACTTGATGGGCCCATAGTAGTAATAGTTGTATGGCATGCTGTTGACTGTTGTATCATGTAATAGGAAAACATGCCTATAATGACAAATTTAAAAAAGTTCAAGACAAAAACAACTGGACTTTATTTATTATACTATACTTTATACTTTATTGTTTTTTTCTTGCACTTTTAAGAATTCACCATGTCCTGGATGACTGAGAACCTTCACTAGCTATTAATGACTCAATCGGCCTGCCATACCATCCCCACCTTTCTGCTCTCTGCTTGGAACCTTCAATCCAGCTGCACCACCCCGGTGAAATGCAGCTAATTTTACCATTAAAGTGCATTTATTAAGAAAATGATAGACTGAGACACACCTCTGCTATAATTTCGAGCTAACAAAGAATTGTTTAGGTACTTTTCTTGTTAAATGTCGGCGAAACGAGCCACACTCCTCTTTCCTGTTTCTCACCGCTGCGCGTTCACGGAGGACACAGGCAGAGCAACTTTTTTTTTTTTTTAAATAAAGCAGATTTAACGATTAAAGGAGCTGTATGTAACTTTTCTAACAATATATTTTTAACATATTTGTATGTTGTAACATATTAGTTGTGTACGGTAGGTTTAAAAAAATTTAATACCTCGTCAGATGACGTTTATTACTTTTTAATGGCCTTAATTTGTGTTAATTTTGGGACCCGAAGGATGCGGGTTCGCGCCCCGGCCACTACACACCTTGGGGTGTCTATGAGTGCACACCTAATTCTCCAGCTCCCCGGGCGCTTTCTATGGCTGCTCACTGCACCACCTGGTGGTGGTTGGGTTAAATGCAGAGATGAATTTCGTCTGTGTATGGGAAACATACACAGATGACAAAAAAAAGGACATTATTATTATTAATTTCATTTACTACCTTTTAATACCTTTTACAACCCCGCGGATACCCTGGTCATTATAATTTTGCTACTTTCAGCTTAATTAACTTCTTTTTGCTAGTTTCAGCTTATGTTCCTTTCAGCTTTTTTCCTACTCTTTCAGCTACCTTTTAGCCGTTTGTGCTCAATTTAGCATTTTCAGCTAATTACACATTTTTAACTAATTTCAGCTCCTTCCACTGTCTTCCTTCTGGTAGTTTATGCTTTGTTCGGTCTTTTCAGCTCTTTTATTTATTTATTTTTTTTATACAAATTTCATCTATTTTTTTGTCAATTTCCTAATTTTTGTGCTAATTTCTGCTAATTTAAAAACCTAATTCAGCAAATGTGTTCTTTCTGCTTTCTTCTGCTAACTTTGACTTGTTCTTCCAGTTCAGCTCCATTTTAGCAAGTTCTTCAGCAATGAGCATTCACTGCATTCTCACAAGAAACACAATTCCTCTAGTTATTATTTTGACTTTTTGACTTTTAACAGAATACTTAGGTTACAACAGAAATATCAAGCAGGTAGTTTTATTAACGTTTAACAACCTTTTCCTTCCCACCTGCTTGAACTGAACTCCAGAGAAACTCACTGAAGTTAGTCCACGATAACTCACCTTGCATTTTGGCGAGCACGTACTCAAAGCCTTTCATGGTCTTTGTGACGCTTGTTTTGAACCTCGCCAGACCAAATTCCTGAAAACAAAGTCATGACAACATGTAAATCACTTCTTCGTACATTCACTGCCGGACTTGGACATCAGCGAAGAACTCGGAGCTCCGAACATCACAGAATGAAAGACGGCTGGGTGGATCTTTTATTCTGAAATCCAAACCGTTTCCTCTGAGATGTTGGGCTCTCCTCTCCTTTTTACTCACCTGAATAGCTCTAGAAAGCCCATAGACCCCGGAGGAGATCCGGGCCTCTCTCGTGATCTCCGTCCAGCAGCTGTTCTCGGGGTTTATTCGGTACCGACAGTGCTCCTCCACAGACTGCGAGCACAAAACAATGGCAGTGTGAGAACACATTTTTACTTTTGAGCAAAGCCGAGAGCTGGTGGGTGAAAACATGCAGGTACCATGAGGCGAGCGTGGCTGATGTTCCAGGTTAGTGTGGTCATGGTCCGTTTCTGAGGGTCCACAATGGAGTCCTCGATGATGTACGCCGAGCTGGCCATGTGCTTGGGAAGATACCGCTCCATCCATCGAGGCGAGCGGCTGGTTTTGGTCAACAGACGTCTGGAAATAAGGCAGTTGTTGGGGGTAACCTCTCGGAAAACAATATCCTCCGTCAACACGTGGTTACTGAGGGCGGAGGGAGGGGACAGTCAGGAAACCATTTTGTTTCTGGAAACGACCGTTTAAATTCAGAGACATTAAACTCCCAGCTCAGACTGAGCTGAACACAGCAACTCAGACTGAGGAAGTCTTTCGGACGAAAGACGAAACGTTTCTACATTTCTTTTGCTTTGTTTTGTTTTATTTTTTGAATGTCCAGAGGACCAGACTTAGCTTTTTTAGATTTTTCTACCTGGATTATTGAGCATGCATCAGAGTATTAAACTCCCAGTTTTAAACAAGTGGATGTTTCAACAAACCAAGAAAAAATAAATTAGTTTAAAAAAAAATATAATATAAACATGTTTTTTTTGTAAAGCTACCGGTACAAATAAGTGATTTTACAGCTGATTAATAAAATATAAAACTTAAACATGATTATAACAGGAAAAAAAGTTTAAAAAATAGTGAGACACGTTTTACAGTGATGGTTTGGGACAAGGACAAATGATGAATTCACACTAAATAAATTATAAAGACAGTGGTGCCCAAATTAATAAGTTAAGACAGATTTTTCAAAGAACAAGAGTATTCTTTCAATATGACAATGGAAAATGTTATTTAAAAACAAGCTTAACACCATGACATCATTGTTTTTAACAACACTTCCTGACCATTTGGGTACATTTGTCACACAAAAAAAAAGGAATTATCGCTCCAATTAGATGCAGTTTCATCTTCTTCACAGTTTGGGGTCTTTGGTGTTGTAAAACAGTAAATGTTTTAGGCTGTTAGTCTGTGTGACAGAACTGCAGATAAACAACTCTGAAATGATAATTCAGCCCCCGGTGTTCAGCTCTCCACCACTGAGGAGCTGACATCCCAGTTCCACTCTGTCTGCTTTAAGGCTCTGGATCATGTTGCTCCTGTTAAATCTAGAAAACCAAAACTCAGAGCAGAACCGTGGCTGAATGACGTCACCAAGGCTGTTATGCAGCAGTGCAGGAGGGTGGAGCGCAAATGGAGGAAAGACAGGCTGCAGGTCTCTTTTCAAATACTAAGAGAGATGGCGTTGTTATCAGAAAGCTGTAAAAACTGCTAAATCTCAATACCTGTACTTTTCTGATATCATTGCCTCAAACTCTCACAATCCACGAGTTCTGTTCTCCACCCTAAACTCTGTTCTCCACCTCACTGAACCATCACCCCTGGAAGCCTCGACTGAGCTGTGCGAGAGCTTCCTACATTTCTTTTTGGGAAAAATTGCGACCACCCGGGCTCTCATTTCTCCTCCAACTCATGATCCATCCATCTCACCTCAATCTGTTGCTATATTTGACCATTTTGAACCAGTCTCTGTCTTCTCTAGAGCAGGTCATGTGTAGCCTGAAACCATCTGGGTCCCCCTTTGATGTGGTCCCTCCTCGGCTACTAAAGGAGGTTTTTCCTACTCTAGGTCCCTCCATTCTTGCTATTGTAAATAGCAGTTTATCCACTGGTGTGGTGCCAAAAACATGAAAACATGCTGCTGTTCCACTCCTGAAAAATCACCACGGGCGGACTAATCCTAGCTCTATACGGATTTATTTGTACAAAAATGCTGTCAAACTATCATTTATGACTACGCCTACAAACGCAATACAAGAAATAAAAAGAAATACAAGAAATAAATAAAGTATTTTATTCTGAAATGTAATACATCACTTCCTGTTGCTCAAACCATGTCCTGTCGCTCATTTACGAGAGAATATCAAGGCAGCAGTATCTACAGTTGTTCTCTTTCTTCCACCGAGTGAATTGTTTTGTTCTGACTTACTTATTTATCACTTGATTTATCGCGCGATCTCGCAATTCCCGCGCATGCGTCTCGGAGCGGCGCATCCACTCGGACCTGAGCTGAGCGGAGGAAGTGGAAATTGGACTCGCACAGCTGCGACCTGCGGAGCGGGGCGGAGCCGCGTGTAGTGTATTTTTGGCGTTAGCTTGCCCCTGGAGCTCCGTGTCGAGCTAAGGAGCTCCTTGGCGAGCTAAAATGTCCAACGTAAAACTAACTTGACCGCAGTCCAAGATATAGTTTACCCTCCATGAGATATCAGTACAACAGTAGACAATTTTAAAAAAGCATATTAATTAAAAATTACAAGAAATCTGTATAAAAAAACATAAACAGCTACATTATAAAGCGATGTAAAATACTAAAAACAGGAACATGTCTGTGTTGGTTTATGCCATGAACTTAGCAGATGTAAAGCTATTTAATATTTTATTTAATTAATTCATTCATTCATTTAAGAGACAAAATAAAACAAATTAATCCAAAAGAAAACAATGAATGAAAAGAGTGCAGAAAGAAAAAAAATCTTATATCACCCCATTATTTTTAAGAATATATAAAATAACTTTAAACAAACAATCACTTAACTCCATATCTGTAAAATTAACTGAATTATAAGCATTTTTGAGTTGGGTTATTTCAATTGCCTGCTGCAGCCATCTTCAATTCAATTGTACTCAAAAGTTAATCAGCAGTAAAGAAACATCCGTTTATTATTTCTTGAAAGATATTTCAAAATTTGTCCAGCGGGTCATGAGCTATTTTGCTAACAGACATGCTAACATTGATTCCAAATAAATAACGTTATAATTTTAAAGAAAGATCTTATGCATTCTAATAGTCCTTTGAATATGCTTTGGGAATGAGTCTCCGCTACTACCACACTAAATTTTATCTCAATTTTTTGTCAAATTGACTGAGTTGTAGTCAATTTTGTGTTGTTTAAGTTCAGTTAGCTGTGGCAGCCTTCTTGAATTTGATGTACTTTAAAAGTCAACCAGTCGTAGAGAGCCATTCAGTGATTATTTCTTGAAAGTTTAATCAAAATCTGTTCAGTTGTTCATAAGATATTTTGCTAACAGACAGATGCAGAATATAAACATAATTGTTGACTTTTGGGATGAAAAAGCGACTGGGTGAAAGTAACTACGGTACTTAAAAGTTTTAAGTAGTTACCGGTACACGTTTTGTGTTAGCAGAATTTAATCATAACTTTGAAACTTATCCAACATTAATAAAACTTACCTCAAGTTGCCTTTTTGGACATACATGCATATATGTGTACACATTGTACTTGAGAGGAGATTATTACAGCCTCATATAAAATCAATGATAATGAGGATATCAGAACTGGATCGGTATCGGCCGATTATATCGGGATCGGAAGTAAGAAAATGTGGATCGGTGGATCCCTACTTTCAACACCAGCTGATCTGTGTTTGGTCATTTTATTTATTATCTACAATGTTTTTATGTCTATTTTTTGTACTTCATTGTGTGTGTTGCCTGTAGTTTATACAGCACTTTGGTTGGCCTTGTCACTGTTTTAAATGCTCTATAAATAAAATGGTACAGTATAAACTCTTAAGCTACAGAATCCCACTGTTGACATGTGTGCACATGGTTTATAATCCAGCTGAAATGAGGAAAGACTGTCTGGAAGGGAGCATATGCTGCTCCAAAGCCTGTTTATGCTCTTTAGTGCTAAAAGGTGGCCTCCAAGTCCTGAAAGTGCATAAGTTTATGGCTCTTCTCTTTCTTATCACAAGGGGTGTACGGTAGTCTCTTTTTTCATAAAATGATTCCAAATAATCTAGTTAACCTTAAAATAGCCCATCATTTGAATATTAAAATGAACTAGGGCTCAGAATAGGTTTTTATTTTGTGTTCAGTCCAACACCTTTCTGCTTTGGATGCCTTTGTTGATTTACTGTGCTTTTGGAAAACTGTCACATCCTGCAGTGATTCTCATTGCAGGCAAAAGAAACAGGTATATTGGGGCCTTAGTAAAATTTGACCTTGGCGCGCTCACGCCCGTGATCAAAGGCTTTTGCCGCGGCGCTCCCACGGCGCCGAGCGGCGTGAGGCAAAAGAAACAGGTATATTGGGGCCTTCACTCTTGACATCTTAAATTACCGGTAATTTAAAGTACCGGTATAATGAAACATTGATGTATTTGTCTTTGTCGGTCACAGTTGTGATCTCACTCGCCTTTTCATTCCTTAAAGATAGTTTCTGTTTTGATATCAAACCGTGACTTGACAGCTTCAAACCAATGTGCTGTACACCAAGAGGTGTTTTTAGAGGAATGATACAACTTTCTCAGAATTTTAATTGCCTCCATCTCTTTTCTTTAGACACAGGCCTCAAGCTCTATTTTTACATATTACCTTGGTGCTAAAAAAAAAATATATATATATATATATATATACAGTATATAGGTTCACCTTCCGGCTCTCGACAAGGCAAGTCGCATATCTTTTTGCTCCTTCCTTCCCTAAGTTTTTCCTCCTCCCTGCTTGCTTTTTGTCTCGTCTGACACTTCAGCGCTCACTCGAACCAATTTGCGATGGAATTAGTAAATTGGGCTGTTTCTTCAATAGATAAGATTTTTTCCACGAAGCGGACCGTGCCAGGAGAAGCTGTCTGCCCCTCTGACACACACGCGGCTGGATACATGATGGACTCGTGGGGACAGTGGCAGCCTATGTGTCTGACCGTCTTGACTGTCGAAGACGTGGAAGATTTGTGGATTATTGGACTATTAGTAGCAGCTGCTCTGTTTTTTGGCATCGGCGGAGCTGTCTGCTACCTGAAGCTGAGGAGAGCTTCGGCGGCTATCAGCGCGCTGAAGAAACTCCCTGATCAGCATGATTCTCTGATCCGGGCCGTGAGCAACTCATCCCAGCTGTTGTATGAGCTCAATCGCACGTTGGGTGCGTCGGTGGACTACCGCGGACCTGGGCGCTTTGGAACTCGTTTACAGCCGCCCGGGCTCCAACAGGGCACGGATGGGGGTTCATAGAACGGAACCTCATATGATTTGGAATTTTGGCCCTGAAACAGCGTCTGGACTTGGAAGGCTGCAGTGAGAAAGTACACTGTGGTCTGGATTGGAATAAACAAAAAGACTATCTAATCTGGTTTCTGCACACGTCCTTGAAAAGAGGCCTGTTTGGAAATTATTCTCCTGGAGCGGAGAGCTGAAGTGCCCTGCTGACCTCCCCCCCATCCCTCCCCCAGAGATCTCTGTGCGTGCCTCGGATAACGCCCAGCTGAATAACTGCTGAACTGTGTTCTCTGAAGTTACTCACAGACTCCATATCTCCTTGCATGTCGTCAAAACTGCAACAATGTCTCGTGTGATTGTGCTTATGCTGATAGAGTTTTTGGGACTTTATCATGGAGTGTCCTCAGGCAATCTTTGATAAATTCTTTTTTTGAATATCACAAATGATACCTACTGTGTTTTTCCTTTTTCCATATCTGTTTTGCTCTTCATCCAGGATGGATGAGAGATGGCCGCGCTGACGAACATGCATGTGTTTTGAATTGCAGCAGCTTAACATTCTCTGACCTCCTCCGGATGACTGTGTTTACATTATCACGTTGTATTGGTTTACTGGTGCAATGTTAATAAAAAATCTCTTATCTCTTATCTCTCTTATCTTATATATATTTAACATCCATTTTGTTTACATATTCAACAGCAAGGTAAGTTTGGGGGGGAAAAACTGTTGTGCTCTCTGTTCATTCAGGATTGGTTTTAAAGTGTTATGGGTTCCATACTCTTGTGTTTTTGTTTGACCTCATAGGCCCTCTTAAATAATTTACTTTTAGTTGTCCTGAGGTCCAGGCTGGTACACAGACATGACCGGGCTTTCTGAAGCTGAACTGTGACAAACGGACACTACACCAGACCAGCTCCAACACTCAATGCTTTGAAATCTCACTTCAAATCACTTCTTTACCGTTATGTCCTTATTGCTTTGTGTACAGCACTTTGGCCAGCGGTGGCTGTTTTTATTTGGGCTTTATCTACAGAAGAGAATATCCTTGGCCAGCGGTGGCTGTTTTTATTTGGGCTTTATCTACAGAAGAGAATATCCAATCGACTGCAGCTTGGGGTCAAAAGATTAGCAGATAAACCCAGAGAGGTGCTTGCTCTCACCTGTAAGGATTGGGATAACGCTGCCAGAAGGCTGTGCAAACTTGGTCCCAGGTGCTTTTTAACACACCTGTGCAGCAAAAATGTTTCGCCATTGTTCCCTTGGTTTACTCTGGCAGCTCCCTGAAACTGCAGAACAAAGAAAACGTGATGGTTTATCACAGAAAGTTAAGAGATAAAGTATGAAAGCAAACTAACCATTCAGTCAGCATTTCTTAGTTTATTTTCTTATAAATACCGGTTTATTTTCTTATAAATACCACAGTTAATCTGCTGGAATGACTGACAGCTCTACTGTCTGCCTACGACTACAAGCACGGACACAAAACCATCCCAATAAGCGCAGTCTACCACCTGACAGGACCTTTGAGTCACGTTTGTCACGTACACGCTGCTAGCTTCCTGGTTAGCATGAAGCTAATCTATGAATGAAAGAGACGCTGCGCCAAAGACGTTTCTCGAAAAACATCAGTAAAAAATGGACGGTTCGGTTCAAAAGCCTAGAAAACTTACCTGGAGATTAATATATGTTCTTCATGCTGCTGTCAGGCTAAAATTCACAGTCCTTGTTTCCCATGTCAAACGTGACTCTGCGATACAGAAAAGGAAGGTCAAACGTTGACGTCACATCCGGGAGAAAGTGGGCGTGCAACGCGAGCTGTGAACTCTAGAGGGCAGCAGCGAGTTGTGCAAAAACCACTGGTACTTCTATCCAAGAGTTTGTTCTTTTTTGTGTGTTAATTAAATAAGTTTATCTGTACCGTAATTCCGTAACTTTATCAAAGAAATAACAAAACTATGGTTATTCTAACATAACGTAGTTATGCAGTTAGTATGTTGTGTAATTTTAGAGGCGAAATATGTATAGAAAATTATAATCTTTTACGCACCCATTCCTCTAATAGGTTTAATGATTTGAGTTTATGACTTCACTGCTGGTTGTTCTGATAAAGGCTTAAAGCTTCAGTATGTAGCTTTTTTTATTAACATATTTCTTCACTCTGTCACTACCTCCTGACAGACTGATGTTAGCCAGGTAATCTCTGAAAAAAAAAAAAAAAAATATTGTCCCCTTGCTTCTCCAGGTGGTAAATAAGCATTTCTAAAAAGAAAAGGTGACCCGCCATTTTCCAGCCAATAAAAACAGAGTTTGTAACCAGCCAATAAAAACAGAGCTTGAATTTGAATCAGCCAATAAAAACAGAGCTTGAATTTGAAATTCAACAGACCACAAGGGGGCAGAGCCACATATGGCTCTGAGGGGGAGGGATCAGAATGCTTTGCCTGTTGAAAATATTTCTAAGTGCTGCAGTTCTACAGAAACTGCATACTGCACCTTTAAAGCTTCCATTACAATTGAAAGTCTATGAAGGAACATATCAGCAATGTAGGTGTAAAAAACAATTGCATATGTGGTATAGGTATTCTCTTTCGTTAATGATGAATGAAATTGCGTAGGCTGCACTTGACATGGTGCTAATTCATTCATTCATTCAACCTTTATTTATACAGGCTATCCTCGTTGAGCCTCGGGGACTCATTTACAAGAGGGACCTGTCTCACTCACACCCAGGGTCAATTTAGAGTTACCAATCAGTCTAACATGCATGTTTTTGGACTGTGGGAGGAAAGTGGAGCACCCGGAGGAAACCCACGCATGCACGGAGAGAACATGCAAACTCCACACAGAAAGGCCCCCCGACCGGGATTTGAACCGGGGACCTGCTCGCTGAGAGGCAGCAGCTCTACCAGTTGTGCCACCGTGCTGCCTAAATTGCCTAATAACTGCCTAATTAAATGCTAAAATGAATTTACTTGACCCACTGAAATCTACAGAATAGCCTACACTTCTCGTTGCTGAGGTATTTCTTTTCTGCACTCAGAAGGAACATGTGTCAAAGTACAGGGAAAAAAGCAGACATTTTGTTGTATAGATTGTCACCCAAGGAAGTGTGAAATTTCTGCGCCCACAGAAACCAAGATCTCTTTATTTGACATCAAGGTACAAAGTACAATTTATCCAAATGGACACTTTATGTTTATGACTGAAAGTTAGGGTTCAACATTCACACCTAGAGGCCTTGCCCTTGAGGTTGATCAGCGTCCCTGTATTTATCATAGACTTTCATCATGGGAGACATTAGCAGCAGTCTAATGAAGATCTAGGTCCTTGTTCCATTCACATCTCCTCATATGAGTTTCTGTAACAAAGATGTCAACAGCCGGTTGTCCTTGTGTTGCACAGGTCACTTGTTTTCAGTCCCATTCCTGTGGATACAGAATCCTGCTGGTCCAGCAAATCCGAAACATCTGGTTGCCAGGAGATGACAATTAACCTCCTGTTTATACAGCAATTTAGTGATGGCACCCTTTGAGTTTCTTGGAAAGGGATTGTATGTTACTCTGCTAGAACACTGTCATTATTCCAAATGACAGAATCTGGATTAATTAGACGACAGGTATCCAAAATGTTTTGAAACAGTCTTCAGCGAAGAAAAAAACACTCAGTTACTTTTTCTCATGTAAGACATTTGACAACAATAATTCTGCTTTAAAATGACAAAGTTAACTGACACCTAAGTAAACATTTTAATACATATTTGAACAGGTTTGTTTACATTTACAAATGAACAAAGAGCCTTACGTAAAGTGATTAGCATGCACACCTTTGGGCTCAAAGTCGGTCCATTCAAGTCAAAAGGCTACTTCAGAACCACACGCTCCTAATGCGCTCATAATCTTCAGGCTTTGTAAACGCCTCACACGGCGGTGGGAGGGTGTCCTCCGTTACGGCCGTTCAGAGTCAGACCTCTAACGGAGCGCGTCCTGAAAGAGCCCTCCGGGTGGAAAGAGTCGGGCTTGTCCTCGCAGCGGAAGACCATCAGGAATCCATTCCTGTAGTTCTTATTCATCCACCCGTACAGGAGAGGGTTGGCGAACGTCGAGCACATGGCCACGATGTGGAACAGCGTGTATATGAGCTTGTACTCCTTGAACCTGAGCACCAGGTCCAGGTCACTGGCCATCTGGAACATGTGAAACGGCAGCCAGCAGGTTGCAAACACCACCACCACCAGCGCCAACATCTTGGTGGTCTTCTTGCGTCGGTTGATGCTGTCGATGCGGCTGGACGGGCTGATGTGGTTCTTCAGCTTGACCCAGATGCAGATGTAGGCGTAGCTGATGACGGCTAAAGGAGCGATGTACTGCAGCAGCAGCATCGACAGGCTGTAGATGAATCCGTTGGTGCCGTGCGGCCACTTCTCGGAGCACACCGCGATGCGCAGGTTGATCGAAGGGATCTCCTCGTTGCGGTACTCTCTGAAGATGGCCAGCGGAGCGGCCAGGACGGCGGACGCCGTCCAAGTGAAGGCCATGATGAGGAAGCTGGAACGCCACGTCAGCCGCTGGCCCAGGTGGAAAACGATACAGCGGTAACGCTCCAATGCGATGACGGTCAGGGTCAGGATGGACACGTGGACGCTCAGGGCCTGAGAAAAGGGGACCATGTGGCACAGCACGTACCCGAACTTCCACTCATCCAGCAGAGTGTAGACCAGAGTGAAGGGCAGGCAGAGCGTGTCGACCAGAAGGTCAGCCAGGGCCAGGTTAGCGATGAAGAAGTTGGTCACCGTCCGCATGTTCCGGTAACGAACAATCATGTAGATCACAAGGGAATTACCCAGCAGCCCCAGCAGGATGATCAGGGAATAAGCTGTTATCAGGGTGACCTGGACTCCGAGGTGCTTGGTGATGTCCGAGTGGAAACCAGGCGTGCCAACGCTGTCGTTGAGCAGAAGCGAGGGGTCCGTCTCACCGGCCTCCCTTTCTCCCGTGCCGTTGGATGTGTCAGGTGGGCTCATCTTACTGGAAGACGCAACTAACACCTGAGTTGAAAAAAAAAGGGACAACATAGAACAGCTCTTTGAGACAAGCTACACAGAATGTCACCTCAAACGATGAAAAATGACAATGTGAGCAAAAACACTGCAGCTTGGGGCGAGAATTTTCCCAGACGTCAGCAGTTGCAGGATCCTAACCCGTCACCTGATTCTTTAGAGGACTGCAACACCACCTAAAAAAAAACACCCCACCCGGAGTGCTGAGTGCAGCCGAGAGAACTTGACTGCAAAGAAGACAACAAAATCCACTCCCCTTAACCACTAAGGGAGTGGAATTTGTTGTCTTTCCCATAATGCTTAGCGGTTTTTTAGTTTTCCAGCTGCACCTAAAGCTGGAAAACTAAAAAACCGCTAAGCATTATGAGAAAGACAACAAAATCCACTCTTTTAGTGGTTAAGGGGAGTGGGCTGTGTTTTCTTTCCCATCATGCTTAGTGGTTTTTTAGTTTTTCCAGCTGCACCATGAGTGAGAAGAACATGTGTGTGGTATAGACCTGCCTCTTGTGTGCTGTTAAAGTTATTGAGTTTCCTGTTGTAAGGTTCAAGAGAGTCTTCAATGGGTTTAATTCACACAATGTTAAGACGGCAGTCACAGAATGTGATGGAACACAAGTGCTCTTTGAAGTTGGATTGGAAATATCGGCAGGTTGGATCTGATATCCGATACTTAAATTATGCTGGTATCGGATACTGGATCGGATCGGCCCCATCCCTATTTCTGATGCCCCCCCTTTTCCAAAAGCCACACAAATGAATCCATCTGCCCGAACAAAGCCCAACAACAGTGGGGAGACATATTTAAAAAATCACGTTATTTGTCTTCATCATAAGTTTCCTTTTAATCGCGATAGCTTTTCACGAAACGTATAATAAAACAAATGATCTACCAGGAAGGAGCGCATAGCTTGTGGCACAAACATCCCTGTCATAAAGCCACCCAGCTCGCGAGTATTAATCCAGTAGAAAAGCTGATTCATTAATGCACGCAGCCTAATCATTCCAACAACTGTCTCTGATTGCGTAGAGGAAGGTGGTGAATGGCTGACACAGAGGTCGCAGCAGCAGACGGTAAGTGAAAGAAGAATCAAGTCTTCCTCCTGCAGCTTGTTCCACATCCAAACACAGTTACCTGCAGCTACAAGCCTTTACCAGTCGGTGGTTTTAAGGAACACCTGTGTCTTCGTGACGGCTCAAGTAAACTGGTGGTGGGAGCGAGGGGGTGAGCGAGTTCAAAGCCAGATCATTAGAGCTGCTGGGCGGTCGCCTACACAGCCTGCAACTCATAAAAGGAAAAATGTGGGTTTGTTATTACCGTAAGCGTTTGGGTGAAAAGAAATGCAGCTTTTGACTATTTTGTCAGCCCTGCTGATTAACGAGAGCACGGAAGAGCTGCGGCTGAGACAGAGTGTTGTCCAAACACTGCTGCTCTGGCGTAATGAAGCTTAGACCCAGCACGTCCGTCCTAATGGTTTTATTTTTTTATTATTGCCCGTCGCTATGGAAGACGCACATGCAACTGTGTTTGTTTGTCTGTTAGCAAAATGTCTAATGATCCACTGCACAGATTTTGATGGAAGTCCAGGGCGTAATCATTACATGTACACCTGATTACATCAGTGAGTCGCTACATATCAAGATGGACGCCACAACAAATCTGCCTTGCCAAACACAAAAAATACTTCAACGTGGTAGCAGTGAGTCGTAGTAGTCACCACTTAGGTAGTTAGTAGTATGTAGTCACTGTAATGCCAATTTATATTGCTGATATGTGACTGCTGCTCTCATGCTGCTGTATTCATTCATACCATCTGCTCACTGCAGACTCATGTTCGGGCTGCTGTCTAATATACCGTATTATTTTACATTTTTAGTGTTTAGTGTACTTCTTAGATCTTTTAGCGTATTATTTAGTGTTTGTTTAGCGTATATCTTAGTGTATATCTTAGTGTATATCTTAGTGTATATCTTAGATCCTATACTGTTTCTTTTTATAATTTATATTTTTGGTATTTTTGGATGTAACTGGGACCCATACATAATTTCGTTCCACCTCATGTACTACATGTGATGCGAATGACAATAAAGAACCTTGAACTTGTTGATAGCCATTCCCAGCACACCACATTTTAGTGATTTTTTTGTCTGAAAGTAACCACAAGATGTACATCTGCAACTGGTTAGCTGTTGTTATGAACCTGGTTCAAGATGGCTGCCACAGCTAATCAGTCTTAGAGTTCACACAAAATGGTCGTAACCCTCTCAGTTTTACAGCTATTGAACTAAAGTTTGCTATGGTAGTAGAATTTAGTAGTCATCCTCACCACTCATCTTTTTTCTTCCTTCTTGCTCTCGGATAAGGCGGATACTTTTTCCCTCTCGCTCCTTCCCCTGCTTCTGCTCTTTGTCCTGTGAACCTTTCAGAGCCCCTCTTTA
>JBBPBX010004522.1:0-19510 GCA_038048925.1 Garcialebias charrua | reverse complement strand
AGACCTCACTCACCCAGCACACTCACTCTTTGCACCACTCCCCTCGGGACGGAGGTTGAGGAGCATCAAATGTAGAACCACTAGACTGAGGAACAGCTTCTACCCTGAGGCTGTCAGACTCATGAATAAATAAATAATAAGAATAAACACTGCAAAATGTCACATCATGTTGATACTGATCTGTTTCTTGTTGCTGCGTTCATCTGTGACCATCTGCTCATAATGACTCATGTTCGTGCTGCTGTTTATAATGATGTTTTTCTACTACATTAGGGCTTAGTGTATTACTAGCTGATGTCTCTCTTAGTTAATCCTAGATGTTATTATTGTTTTTCTCTTGCATTTGTTGTTGGATGTAACTGGGACCCTGTGTACATAATCTCGTTTTCATCACATGTACTACATGCGGTGCAAATGACAATAAATACTCTCCGACTCTCTGACTCTGAACTTGTTGAGGGCATCAGTCAGTGATGAGTCTCTAGGGCATTGTTCACTCCTGCCTTTATAATCTGTTATAATCTGTTACACTCAATGCCCCTCCACATGCTCCGTGGGTCTTGTGAGGTGAAATGACCCTTGCTCTTTCTTCTGTGCATATGTGGCCTTGACCTTCCAGCAACCAGTTCTTTCCTTGTCCTTCGCAGCTCCTGTGAGTTTCCAGACATGAAGGCAGTGTTCGCATTCAGCCAAGTTTTTCTGTTCGGGTAAATTTTAACATATCTTATGGTGGAGACGTCATCAGTGCATTTATTAATGTACAGGGTACCCCAGAACTGAGGATGTGTAATGTTCCATGTCTGGCCCCAATTTTCCGCAGCTTCTCTGAAGACCTCCCAGTCTGTTCATTCAAAACAATCTTTCAGTATGGGGCCACTGTTCTAGATCCAAGAGTTAGCTTTCTTTTGTACTGGTCTGGAGCATCTCAGTAGGGGTAGGTAAGCAGGAGCCAGGAAGATTGAGATGTGATCAGAGAATCCTAGGTAGGGGCAGGGTTCAGCTTTGTGCATCTTTTACATTCGTGTGAACACTGCCCAGTGTGTTGTTTCCACATGTTGGTATGGCCACATGCTAGTAAAATCTTGGGAGGCAATATTTTAGATTCATGTAATTAAAGTATCCTACCACTATGTAAAGAGCCTCAGGGTGTTTGCTTTGCAGTGAGCTGAAAAGTTCATGAAGATCCTGCACAGCGTCGGTAGCATTAGCATACGGGGCTGTGTAAACAAATGTTACGAAAGCCACCGTGAACTCACGGGGTAGTTATTGTTGTTGACATTTCATTGATAGCTGCTCCAAAGCCTTGGAGCATGAGCTTTTTACCAATGTACAGTTTGTACACCAACTTTTACTCACGTAAATACATGCTCTGCCTCCCCTCGATTTCCCCGTTGTATTAATGCTATTAAAGAACAGGTATTAAGTACTGTATTTATGTTACACAAATAATTCCATTGCATTAAAGAGACAAATTGAAGAAAATAAGTTAATCAACATGAGGGTTATGAGGGGGTCCCTGAAACATTTCCTCCCATGTAAGGTGTCCCGAACACAAAAAGTTTGAGAACCCCTAGCCTAGAGTATGTAACCAAAACAACTCAGCTATCAACATAACAAAACATCAGTGGGTTTATGAATTTATGAAATTAACTTTATTTATATCAGTTTTTGTTTAACCAAAGTTGAGTAGCTATAGAAGCCACATTGATCTTTATAAACTCAGAAAGTTCATCAGTTGCAGATGTATAGTACATCCAATTACTACTCTGAGATTTTCATTCAAATTTGTCAAGTGGCTTAGACATTTTGCTAACACACAGGCAATGTTGATTCAACGAGATATTGGAAAAGTTTTAAAATGTTGTTGTACAATGTGTTAGTGCTTGGAGTATGTATTGTGGGTCTGTCTCAGCTACTACCACACCATATTTTAGTTTAAAATATATGCAGTTTTCTCAGTACTTATATTTTTCTGTCTTCTGAGGTTAATTAGCTGTGCCAACCATGATTAATTTAATTTTGATTATGAAAACTAGTAAGCCTTCTGACTATCTTCTGAAGCTTACAAACAACACTAACAAACTACTGCAAGAGCAGTAGTTTTTGTAGTTATTTTTTTGGCACAGCAGCTGTTGTGCCAAACATCTCAAGTCATGTCCACAGAAAATCCATACAAAATGGCGAGCTGCTTTAAATAACAGCCACCCTGACTGGCAGGAGATCTG
The DNA here is from genome assembly GCA_038048925.1 of Garcialebias charrua. Lineage (NCBI taxonomy): Eukaryota > Metazoa > Chordata > Actinopteri > Cyprinodontiformes > Rivulidae > Garcialebias > Garcialebias charrua. The sequence continues at coordinate 17,285 of JBBPBX010004522.1, read as the reverse complement.
GACTTAAATAGATAGGCTTCTTCTGAGGTTGGAGGAGCAGGAGGTGAAGAAGCCAACCAGGATTTAGATGGATGTCCCTTGGGGAGGAGTCAGAATGTGAAGAAGCCAATCTCAGATATGGTAAATGGTAAATGGAGCTTATATAGCGCTTTCCAGCCCCCTATAAGGGGCCCCAAAGCGCTTTACAATACCAACCATCCACCCATTTATACACACATTCATACACCAGTAGCGGTGGTCTGCCATGCAAGGTGTTGCCAGTCCTACCGGGAGCAACTAGATAGGCCACACCACAGCTGGGTCAGCAATCAACTGCAAATTAAATTGTAACTTCATATATATAGCCTCAGGCCACAACACAGACAAACAATCATCTCCGCAGTTGGTAGAGCTGTTGCCTCTCTCAAGAAGGTTGCTTGATCAAATCTCAGCCCGAGATCTTTCTGGGTGGACTTTGCATGTTCTTTCCTTGCATGCGTGGATTTTCTCCATTTTTCTCCCACAGACAAAAAGCATGCATGTTAGGCTGATTGGCAACTCAAAATTGTCCCTAGGTGTGAGTGAGGAAGTGAATTCTTGTTTGTCTCTACGTGTCCAAGGTGTCCCCCTCCTCTTGAACAGTGATAGATTGATATGGGCACCTGTGACCCCCACGATCCGGAAAGGAAGAAGTGGGTAAATGATAATAGATGGATGGATACATAGTTTTTTTAGCTTCTTGCAGCAAGAAATAATGTGTAAGTTTGGCAACAAATTGTCTCTTTGTCTTTGAAACATCCACATCTTCCTGCATGGCTTTACTACGTGTTTGATAAAGCAGCTGTTAATATCTGAGTTTTTGTCAACATTTCTATCCTCAGCGGTATCCTGCACACACAAATCAATTACAAATCCCTCAGCTAATTGTGTTTGGACATTATTTAACTGCTGTGTGCAACAAGCAGATGCTTGTGTGAAGTGTCTGCAGTGGCTGTCTGTGTTGCCATGCAACTATGGCAAAGTTTCACTTGTAGAGTAGTGCTTGTGAATACATGTGAAAAGATTTTAAATGTGAATGTGTCTAAAAACCTTGTTAAAGTTTCATATTATGTTTATAGCCTGTATGCATAAAAATATTTTGTTTTCAGACTGTTGCTTCTAACATACAATACACTTAACCAAACTTATATTTTTAAATAACTTATTGTTCCATTTTTTCTAAACAGAGAATGTTGCTCTAAACGCAATTGATCAAGTTTTCTCAACAAGAAGATGGAGTGAAGGAGAACCCTCTTGCCTCGATGGAACATTAGCAGTTGGATACACAATGGATTCCTGTGGGAAGTGGAAGATCATGTGTCTCTATATATTGTCAGTCGAGGACGCTGAAGATGTATACAAAATTGGATTTATGATAACAGAATTTCTGTACTTTGGAGTTGGTGGTTGCCTGGCTTATTGACAATTTCAGAAAAAATAATCAATCTTGCACTGTTTCCTACAGGGACAAAGTGCAAGATTGATTATTTTTGATTATTGACAAGAGATCAAAAGACTGGGTGGACATTGATATGATGTTTGTAAAGGACATAATGAGCCATGTTATTGAGCCGTTCACATACATATGTAATTTATCATTTTCAACAGGAATATTTCCAGATAATATGAAAGTAGCTAAGGTCGTTCCTCTTTTTAAAAATGGTGATAAATGTGTGTTCAACAATTATAGACCTATATCCTTGTTACCACAGTTTTCAAAAATTCTTGAAAAACTATTTGTAAACAGACTAGATCAATTCATAGATAAACAAAATATTCTAAGCAACAGTCAGTATGGGTTTAGAGCAAAACACTCTACATCAATGGCTCTCATGGAATAAACCCTCTGGGGTCTAAGGTCTAAATGTCCGTTTTGGTATAAATTTGAATTTACCCTTATATTTCCATCATAAAAACTATTTATCTGGCCTTGTTTGGTATTGTTGTTTTTAGGACAACCTCATCTTCATGATTTTACAGTCTTTGTTTCATTTTGACAAAATGCATGAGCACATTGGAGCAAAAAATAACATAAAAAATGAAATCTGTGTTAGTAAAATATTGATATGTTTACTATGAAACTCACAAAAATATTTAACGAACCATTTTGACAGCCTAAAATGAAAATTTCATTGGTATATTTTAAGAACTTGTATACAAACTTAGTAAAAAACGAATTAGTATACATATTTTCACATCATAAAGTGGGCAATTTCCATGCGTGTTTTTACCAGTATTTACACTGACTATTGTGTGAAAACAGTATCTTCATCACAAATTCTCTGTTTTTTTCCCTTTCATTCTGAAAAACAGACCAAAAACGACTACAAAACTCTGCAGACACACTAAATAATCATAAAAACCAAATAAAAACCAAATAAAACAGCCAGTCTTACCTAAAATCATGTCTGAAATCCCCCCCCCCCACACCTTCTTCACCAAAACTACTGCTGCTGTGTGTCTGTGAGCATAGATAGATAGATAGATAGATAGATAGATAGATAGATAGATAGATAGATAGATAGATAGATAGATAGATAGATAGATAGATAGATAGATAGATAGATATAGATTTATTTGTCCCCGTAGGGAAATTAATTTGCAACATTTGTCAGCAGGCATTGACATAAAGGACATACTTATACATACATACATGACATCATCATCCATCATTACAGCAAAGATGTTTCAGCTCAGTAATTCATGATACCTTAGTATTATTTAATGATTTAATTGCTTGTGGTATGAAAGAAAATTTTGTTCTGTTTCTTGAGAATAAAGGAAGGCCATACCTTCGCCCTGAAGGAAGCAACTCAAATGAAGATCTTAGGGGATGTGTGTCGTCTGCTATAATCTTGTTTGCCTTCCTCATAACTCTGTCCATGTATATCTTTTCCATACTTGGCAGAGTGGTCCCTAACAGTTTGCTGGCTGTAGTTACTATACTTCTCAAGGATTTCTTCTGAGCCTCTGTAGCATTGCCAAACCAACAGATGTTACAAAACGTTAAAATACCTTCAATAAAAGCAGAATAAAACATTAAAAGCATTGAGTTATTGACTCTAAAAGTACCCAGTTTCTTTAAAAAATACATCCTCTGCTGAGCCTTAGTGCAAATAAGGTCAGCCCATGAGTCCCACTTTAAGTGACAGTCCAGAACCACGCCCAGGTACTTGTAGCACGAGACAGTTTCAATCTTCTCTCCATTGATGGATGTAACACTGGGCAGAGGGCTCGGTCTCTTTAATAGCGGACCATTTAAAACCCGACGAATTTAGCAATCTATGTGAAGATTTGAGCTATTTGTCTTCATTTTGGGAAGCAGAAAATAGTTTGGGTGATGGAACAAGAAACAACAGGATCTAATTTAGGTCTGATGCTGTATCAGACTTACCTTCATGTCGAGCTGCTCATACCTACGCACTGTGACAAGCCCAGAGCTCTGCCCGGTGTGACATCACAGATGGTGCGTTCGGGTGTAATCAGATTTCCCATGATTAAACACGGCTTGAAGTTCAAAATCACTTTTAAAGCAAAATTAAAGTGATTTATCATTTTGTTTGCATAAAGGAACATATTTAAATGATAAAATATATATATTTTGAGCAATTTTATGAATAGTAAAAAAATCATGTCGGTGGACCTTTAAGGGGACAGAGATGTTTGTAAAACCACAATTCAGAACTAGTTTGAAGGGACGTTCTACCTCAATCCAGGGAATTAGATTATGGAATGGCTTGGAGAATGTAGTTAAAAATGCCAAGTCAATGTTTACATTTAAGAAAATGATCAAAACAAATGTGTTAAAAAATATATATGAAATAGCGTAATGTGTATTGTATTAGTTAGAAAATTAGAAAGAGTTAGTCATTTTGTACTGTTGGTTGAAGATTATTATTGTTTAATCTGATTGTTGGAAAAAGTTGGTTGAAGATTATTATTGTTTACATGGTTGATTATTGTTGTTTAATCTGATTGTTGGAAGTAAGGGGCAGATATAATAAGATTTATTCTTCTTTCTGCTACCTTTCATTTTTTATATTTTGTACATTATCATTTATGAGATTGTCTTGTATTGTTTCTTTTGTAAAAAAAATGAACAAATTTAATAAACATAAACAAACAAACATTTTTCTCCTTTTCCCTTGTGTTCCCCTTTTTCTAGTCTAACAAAAAAGGAGTGCCTCTCAGAGGCTGCCCCCTCAGTCACCCCGTCTACCCAAGTCGGTGTATGTGTGTTTGTTTGTGGTTCTTCAGATCGGCTATACTGAAATGTACTTGTGTTGTGCTCTGTGCAATGACAAAAAAAAAAGCTTATTCTGATTCTGATTCGAACAGCAGGCTTATTTGGGGTTCCTAAAGTTTCCAAAAAAGCTCCTCTCTTGTGGAACCCACTTCCAGTTTCTGTTCATTAGGCTGACACCCTGACTGCTTTTAGGGCTAGTCCTAAATTTGTCCTTTTGTTAGATATCCTACAGTTAAGAGTTGGGTTTCCCGAGTTATCTTTAGTTATGCTTCTATAGGCTGAGACTGCTAACAGAAAAAATATATGGTAATCACATTTTCTCACTTTGGTTTTATCTTTGCTTTGCTTTACTCTCTCTACTCCATGTTTATACATGCAAGTTTTGTAACAGTATTATGTTCGAGGTTTCTTCCTGTTAAAAAGGAATCATTCCTTCCCACTGTCGCCAACATGCTGCTCAGGATGGGGGATCTGGACAAAGTAAGGATTTGATCCAATCAGCTGACTTCCTTAGGTAACTTTTAATGGTTTGCATTTTATTTTGTACTGTTTGTCAATGCATGGCTTTATTAGTGTATTATTAAATTAGCTATAATTACCTTTAAATCTAAATGAAATATATTTATTTATTCTTCTTCTTTCAGCTGTTCCCTGCATTAGGGGTTGTCACAGTGAATTAACTCACACGAAGACTAGGCAATTATTTTTATGCCGGATGCCCTTTCTGACGCAACCACAGACCACCGAGCTACCACAGTCCTCTGTGTGGAGCAGAGGGCTGCTATCTAGAGTTCCCAGAGGAGCAGATGGTGGGAGGTTAAGGGTCTTGCTCAAGGTCCCAGCATGGGGCAAATGAGCGTGGGGGCAGGGGTGGGTGCTTCACCTATCTCACCCACATTTTTGATGTCGGTACCGGGAGTTGAACCGGTGATCTTCCGATCACAGGCCCACCTTCTCTAACCTCTGCACCACCACTCCCGCCTATCTAACTTAAATTAACTTGTTATTTTAATTGTGCAGTGCCATGAGACAACTTTTGTTGTGAACTGGGGCCTCATGTATCAACCGTGCGTGCGCACAAAAACCTTGCGTACGTCACTATCCACGCAAAACCCCGAATGTATCAAAACTGAACTGAACGTGAATATGTGCGCATCCAAGTACATTTCCACGCCAGCTCCAGAGCACGCGTACGCACGTTTCTGTGGTTCTTGTTCCTTTGGCGACACTTACAGGTGATTCAGAGAAACTGAAGCCCCACAGTCTGTGGTTGACTTTAAGAGCGGCTTGAAGACCTTTCTTTTCAACCGAGCATACTATACTCCTCATGATTCTACTTTTGATCATAGCTGATACTGTTGTTGATTTTAATTGTTTTATTATTTGTTTTATTGACATTCAATTATGTTGCACCTTGTAGCACTTTGAGATTTTCATTAATGAAAAGTGCGTTATAAATTGAATTCATTATTATTATTATTATTATTATTATTATTATTATTATTATTATTATTATTATTATTATTATTATTATTATTATTATTATTAACTGTTCATGATGTGAAAATGATTAATATTCCCACCAAACACACATGATAACAATTATTACATCCACATGGACGCAAATAAAGGACGCGCAAAGTTGTGCAAAAAATACATTTAACAGGAACAGATTCAGCCTTATTGGAGGATATAATAAATAGTGTAACACGCAGAGCATTTATTTATAAACAGATATAATTTTCTGATCTATGATATGGCTTATCAGCCGTTTTCAGGAATAATCCTTTTTCATTTTGGCACTGCGCTCTGGAGCACAACGCAGGAACCGTGCACAACGCGTGCAGAAGCAGCGATCAAACTGTTCCGAGCTTTCCAGAGGGAGCTGGCAGGTCGATCGGGACTGTGCCATTCCAGTCCACACAAAGCCGGATCATGTCCAATAGAATGGTCTCATCCATATGATTCCAAAGGCTGAGTGGTCGCGGTTTGGAGCGCGCGCACCCTCGCCGGTGTTACACGGCAGTGGAGGTGTTTAATAATCTGCGTTTATTGTAGATTTCTCCAAAATGACACGTGAAAGTACACCATATATAACTTGTAGGAGAGTAAAAGCTTCACAGACAAACAGATGCGCACAAGGCTGTGGCGCGCGCAGCGTTTGGAGACTCCAACATCACGTCATGTCATGAAAACTCTCCACTGAGACGCACAGACCCGTTTCTTCATATCATCTATTAAATAAACAAAGATCTATGTTCAACCAAACATCCAAGTTCCTCTGTGTTTACAGTAATTATGGTAATAAACTCGTGCGCAAAGTTAATATTTTCACTCAGAATGAATGGATGAGCCGTTGCGCACCAAAGCAGGGTGCGCGCACACACAAATACCGACACACAATCACTCGTTCTTTGCGTGATGAACACATTTTATTACTATTCTTACTTAGGATTATTTTCCTCACTCATATTATATTAAATTCATTATTTTCCTGAATCTAGAAATGATTTCTGATCGCGCAGGGATCAAACAAACATGTCCTTCACACATGCAGGAAGTAATTTGCATCTGTTTAACATATGTAAATGAAGGCGTGTCAGGGGAGGTGTCTCACGTGCGCTCAGTTCCACGTTAATTGTGATGTACAAAAGGAATGTGCGTGGATTCCGGTGTACGCACAGTTTGATACATCTGGATTTTTTTGTGCGTACACAGTTTTCTGGATTTGACCGTACACAACTTTTCAGTAAGAAATCCACGCAAGTCTTTGTACATGAGGCCCCTGATCCTTTATCCAAACTAAACTGAACAAAATTTAATTGCTGCATGCTCAATTATCCCGATAGAAAAATCTAACAAAGATCCTCTGGACGGATTCTAAACATGAAAATAGAAAAAAAATAATAATAATAATAATAACTTGTTGAAACATTTCATCTTCAATCCAAGACATCATTAGTCTGAAGAGCTGTAATAAGCTCAGTCTTATAAGCAGCACCTTCTCATTAGCTGTGTTTCCATCCATTTTCATTTCGAATTTTGAGCTACCTCGCAAATGTGTAGATACAAATTAATGCAGATCAGAAGTGTTTCCATCTACTGGCTTGAAGCGCTTCTTCCAAGCCGCGCACAGCGTCATTACGTCAGACGTCAGCGTCATTACGTCAGACGTCAGCGTCATTACGTCAGACGTCAGCACTGCGCATGTCTACAGTAAACAGGAAGTAGCGGTTGAAAACAGAACCCGGCCACACATCTCGTCAAAATGGAGAGAATATTTCAGGTACGTGTTGCTATCGGGCGAGTTGTATTTATTCTGTCATGCCAACTAGTTTTAGCGATGTTACATGTTGTCCGGAGCGGAAACAGCTGATCAGTCACGTGACGTGAATGTTCGCTACGGCAGCACGAGTCGGCAAATGTGTTTCCATCTGTCGTTTTGCGCATCTGCTCATTTTCGCAGATCCCAAAAACCACCTCAAGCGAGCGTATAAACTTTTTGGCGAATTTCAGGAAGTAACTTCGCATTTTGCCGTTTCCATTAAGCTTTTCTGCTGTGATACTTCAAAATGCGCACCTAGAAACCTTGATGGAAACACGGCTTGTGTTTCGATTGTGGATCGACCAGTTTCTTGTTGACATTCAAAACTAGCTGTTCACATGATCAAGGAGGACCATTCGCCTAACGACCAATAATTAGTACCCTGATGTCCGCTTGCTATTCACAAAGGGCTAAGTGATACTGTAAGGCTGGTGCCCTCTGTGGTCACCCTGCGTCTCGTCCTGTTAATTTTCCAGATCAGTATCACCTGTGCGTCCTGTCCAGCTATTTGTAATTATGTATCATCTAGTCCGTGTACTTAAGTCTAGGTCTGTGCATTATTTCATTGTTGGTTCATTGTTGGATATGGTCTCTTCCTGTTTTAGTCCCGTCTTGTTTATATCTGTCATGTAAGTTTTGTTGACACGTCAGCCTATTTTATTTCCCTTATTAAAAGTATATTTAATTTTATGACCTGGCTTCTAAGTCCTGCCTGCACCACTGGGTTTGTTCCTGTCTTGCTCAGCCTGAAAACCCTGACAGATATTAATAATAACAGCATTGCAAGAGGGGGACAGTTGGACACGGAGTCCTCCGCCCCTGTTTGATGAACAGTATTTCTTCACAAAGATGGCTTCCTTCACTTCGCTCTCAAACCAGTGTTCCTCTCTATCAAAGATGTGCTATGCACATCTTCATCCCTGAAAGAGTAACCACTAGCCTGGAGATGAGTGTAAACTATTAGGTAATTATTTAAATTAAATTAAGTAAGTATTTTAATAGCCAACGTAAATAAACGTAATCTTTTCATGAATACACGTTAACGTTGGGCAGCAAAAGTACCTTAAATCTAAAGCAGTTCCTATCAAACACCCATTAATTCAGGCTGCACCCATTGATCTAGAGTGACATCCGTATCAAAGCAACTGTTTTAAACTACATTTATACCAAAGCACAGGCAATATGGCATGAGGGAGTTGTAAATATGTTCTAGTTGTAGGGAGAACCGTGTTTGTGTTGATTTTGATGATAGAATCATCATTTGTCCCATATCTTAATGCCGTTTCTGTCATCCATCTCACATGTGCAGCAACACATTTAGACAAGGGTAAAAACATCTTAACAGCTATCAAAACACTTATGATTAAAACTTTTACATAGGATGATGCAAGCTAAAAGTTGCTTTGTGTCCAGAGACAGCAATCCTTTTTCTTTGCTGTTTGCTTCACACGGTTTGAGGCAATTTTATACTTTATTTAAAAAAACAACTAAATAAAGGCCTACCATTCCTAATGCCAAAGTTTTAAAATAAAATTGTCCTATGTAGAGAAATGACTAAGCTTTAGACATTTAGGTCTACTTGTGAAAATAACAACACAAACAATCTCAAATATAATTTGTTACTGCTTAGAGGATGACTTTCAGCTACGACTGAATCACGTTTTAGCTATCTATAAAATCGATTGAGTTATAGCCATTTCTATATTTGCTAATGTTATTTTTCTGTGGTGGCCATCTTGAATGGGTTCAACCCCAAAAATGAATCAGCTGTAGATGTACAAACATCAATTACTAATTGTTTCATTAACATTATCAGTTGGTTCAAGAGTTATCAAGCATGCACACACAGACACAGGCTAAAAACATAATTGTGATGTTTGAATTATCTGTCAATTGCAGCTCCTTACATTTTTTAGAATAAAGCAATATATTGACCTCAATTTAACAAATTTTATACACAAAGCCAACAATTTGTACTTAAAGTTATGCTTTGTTTGTTTTCATAAATGCTCACAGATCATCAGGTTTAAAACTAAAGCCCTGTGTTGTGGGGAATCATAAAATAACCACACAGTAAAATCAATGATCTACTTATTTATTTCATTAGCATTTATGTCTTTATTTCAAAGTAATATTTTTTTTGTAGTTCAGTAATTAGAAAGACGGGGTAGGAAGGTACTTGGCGTGCCATCTAGACAGATAATGGATGATAAAGACACCTGGTGGTGGAATAGGGAAGTGCAGGACACTATCCAAAGAAAGAGGTTGACTGAGAAGAAATATGACAGTGAAGGTGTTGAAGAGAGGAGACAGGAATATAAGGAGATGGGTCATAGAGATAAGAGGGAGGTGGCAAAGGTAAAGCAGACTAAAGAGGGAGAGAAGAACTTGTACCAATGGGCGAGACAGAGGGATCGGGCTGGAAAGGATGCACAGCAGGTTAGGCTTGTTAAAGATAGGTATGGTAATGTTCTAACAAGTGAGAAGAGTGTGGTGGAAAGATGGAAATAGTACTTTGATGAGCTAATGAATGAAGATAATGAAAGATAAAGTGTAAGAGTACCACTAGCTGTAGCTACTTTCTCCGAGATGGCCGCTAATTGTCACCAGTTATCGACCCTCTACCTGATGAGGTCCTGCTCTACTTAAGGCTGAGTTGAGGGATACTCTCCACTGGAGCATTATACTCTTCTCAGTATTTATGTCTCTGGTCAGTATTACTAAGCTCAACAAAAGATACTTGTCTTGTTTTTTGTGTCTACAGTCCTTCTGCTTTCTTGGGTCCCTTCCAGTCCTAGATCTGCCTTGGGTGTTGTCCTTTGTTCCCAGTGCCTTGTCTCCAGCCACTTGTCTGTCTTGCCTACCCTGCCTGGTCCCTCATCTCTGAAGCTCTTTCTGGATTCAACCCTGTGCCACATCACAACATCCAAAGCTGTAAGAGAAAACAAATGGATCAATATCAGTATTCAGTTCCTTCATCCAAACCCACCTGATCATATCCTTCCTCCTCAGGGGCTCTAGGAGATCATCTGTAAATATTGTATCAGTGTAAATAATAAACACTATTCACCTTTCTTCTCACGAGTCATGTCTCATTCTCGGTATCGTTTCAATCTGGGTTCCTCAAGTCATAGCAGAAAGAAGATTAGAGGTCATAGAAACTGTGGACCAAGAAGTGGGAAAGATTAGTGAGGGGGAAGTCTGGAAAGCTCTGAAAAGAATGAAAAAAGGGAAGGCAGAAGGACATGATTACATATCACAGATGCAGGTGATTCTGTGCTGCTTGTCCTATTGGACCTTACATCTGCTTTTGACACTATTGACCACAACATCCTCATTTCTAGGCTGGAGCAGTGGGTGGGTATCACAGGGTCTGCCCTTAAATGGTTTGAGTCCTACCTCTCAGACAGAACCTTTTGTGTCAATATCAAAGATCTCAGTTCAGCATCTACAGCGCTTCAGTGGGGGGTACTACAGGGGTCCATCCTCGGTCCCCTTCTCTTCTCATTATACCTTCTGCCACTAGGTGCTATTTTCCGCAAACACAAAATAGCCTTTCATTTCTACGCTGATGATTGTCAAATTTATTTTCCCCTAAGGCACAGAGGCTCACGCTCTATTCCACCCTTTCTTGACTGCCTGGCTGACATCCATGATTAGATGGCCTCAAACTTCTTAAGTTTCAATGAGAAGAAGTCTGAAGTCATGTTGTTCCATCCTAACAGCTCACTCTCGAACCACGACATTGACCTTCTTTCCCTAGCCCCGCTAGAGAAACAAAGGGTCACTAATCTGGGGGGTGATAATTGACCCCTCCTTGAAACTTAAATGTCACGTAAACATGATTGTTAAATCCTGCTTTTTTCAGCTGAGGCGGCTGTCTAAGCTGAAGCACATACTGTCAAAAAAGAACATGGAGACAGTAATCCATGCTTTCACAACATCGAGGCTCGATTACTGCAATTCACTTCTGTTCGGAATCAGTCAGTCCTCCATTGCACGGCTACAGCTTGTCCAGAATGTTGCAGCCCGATTCTTAACCGGTACAGGCCATAATAATAATAATATAATAATAATGAATTTAATTTATAACGCACTTTTCATTAATGAAAATCTCAAAGTGCTACAAAGTGCAACAGAATTAAATGTCAATAAAACAAGTAATAAAACAAGTAAAATCAATAACAGTATCAAAGATAGAATCATGAGGAGGCAGAGTATGCTCGGTTAAAAAGAAAGGTCTTCAAGCCGCTCTTAAAGTCAACCAGTGACTGTGGGGCTCTCAGGCAGTCAGGAAGAGAGTTCCATAGGCTGGGGGCAGCCACACTGAAAGCCCGGTCTCCCATGGTCCTTAATTTGGTTCTCGGAATGTGAAGGAGATTACTGTTCTGTGACCGCAGAGACCGGGTGGATGAGTATGGAACAAGAATGTCCTTTAGATAGTCAGGTGAAGTTCCGTGTAAGCATTGGTGTGTAATGAGAGCAGTTTTGTACTGAATTATGTAGGCGACAGGAAGCCAATTTATGGAGAATGGACGTAATATGTTCAAATTTACGAACTCTCAACAAAATCCTTGCTGCACTGTTTTGAATGTATTGAAGCTTTCTGAAGGTATTTGCCAGGGATTCCAATAAACAGGGAGTTGCAGTAGTCGAGCCTGGAGGAGACAAAAGCATGGACGAGCTTCTCAGCATCAGAAAAAGTTAGGGATGGGCGAAGTCTGGAGATGTTTCGAAGATGGAAGAAGCAAGTTTTAAACAGAAGCTTAATGTGATTTTCAAATGTAAGATGAGAGTCCATTTTTATTCCAAGATTTGTAACAGAGGTGGAGAGGGGGATGTCTTGTCCAGAAAAGGAAATTGTTGTTATAGTAGATGTTTGTACCTGGTGAGGGGTGCCAATCAGTATGGCCTCAGTCTTGGAGCAGTTTAATTGAAGAAAGTTCTGATTCATCCATGCCCTTATTTCCTCCAGGCAGGCAGAGAGGGCAGTGAGTGAAGATGGAGATGACAATGGGGAAGATGAGGATGCTCCAGTCCTGATGTAAAGCTGTGTATCGTCGGCATAACAGTGAAAAGAAATGTTGAACTGATTAATAATTTGACCTAAAGGCAGCATGTAAAGGGAAAACAGCAGGGGCCCCAGAACTGACCCCTGAGGGACACCACAGGAGACACAGACTGTCTGGGACGTGGCGTTGCCAAGACTAACACATTCCAGCCTATTGGAGAGGAAAGATTTGAACCAGTCCAGGACAGTGTCACAGAGACCGACCTCCACATGAAGACGGTGGAGGAGGATACTATGGTCCACAGTGTCGAAAGCTGCAGTGAGGTCAAGGAGGACAAGGATGGAGGGAGAACCAGCGTCAGCAGCCATGAGGACATCATTGGTAACTCTCAGCAATGCAGTCTCAGTACTGTGAGCTGCCCTGAATCCAGACTGGAACTTCTCATACAGGGAGTGTTGCTGTAGGTGGTCCTGCAGCTGAGCAGCAACTGCTTTCTCCAGCACTTTAGACAGAAAAGGGAGGTGTGAAATTGGGCGGTAATTAGAAAAAATGTCGGGATCCAAATTAGATTTTTTCAGAAGAGGCCTAATGATGGCAGTTTTTAGAGGCAGTGGAACATGACCAGATTGTAGAGACTGATTTATTATTTGAGTGATTAGTGGGCTTATTACAGACTGATTGGATTTTATGAGAGACGAGGGGAAGGGATCCAAGGCGCAGGATGAAGGCTTCATTTTCTTGATGATGGCTTCTGTAAGAGATAAGCACTTAAACGTGTCATCAATATGTACGGGATATAATACTTGTCAGTTTGCTGACAAGTACAATATTCCATAAGAAGTTGGAGCAGATTTGATCTGACCCAAATTCATTCGCGAGTTCACTCTTTTTCCGGACTAAATTGCTTTGATGTGACTAGACAAAATGTAATTTCACGAGAGACGTCAACTTATGGGCAACCTTGGCGGAGTCCAACTCTCACTGGAAACGAGCCTGACTTACTGCCGGCAATTGTCACCGATTCTGTTCATAACTTTTATGGACAGAATTTCTAGGCGCAGCCAAGGTGTTGAGAGGATCCGTTTTGGTGGCCTTAGAATCGCTTCTCTGTTTTTTGCAGATGATGTGGTCCTATTGGCTTCATCAGATCGTGATCTACAGCTTTCGCTGGAGCGGTTTGCAGCCGAGTGTGATGCGGCCGGGATGAGGATCAGTTCCTCCAAATCCGAGGCCATGGTCTTGAGCCGGAAAAGGGTAGCATGCCCTCTCCGGGTCGGGGAGGAGGTCCTGCCCCAAGTGGAGGAGTTTAAGTATCTCGGGGTCTTGTTCACGAATGAGGGAAAACTGGAGCGTGAGATCGATAGGCGGATAGGTGCAGCATCCGCAGTGAAGCGGGCGCTGTACCGGTCTGTCGTGGTGAAGAGAGAGCTGAGTCGAAAGGCAAAGCTCTCAATTTACCGATCGATCTACGTTCCCACCCTCATCTATGGTCATGAGCTTTGGGTTGTGACCGAAAGAACAAGATCTCGGATACAAGCGGCTGAAATGAGTTTTCTCCGCAGGGTGTCTGTTAGGGTTGTACATCTCTGTGTGACAGACGATTCAATTCACATCTAGATACAAAGGTTACGATTCGATTCAAAAACGATTTATTTTAAAAACGGAACGAGTCGATTCGATTCGATGCAGTGTAAAAGCGATTCGGTTCGATTCGGTTCGATTCGATTAAACTTCAAATAATTCTACGTTTTAACATTTGTTGATGTACCGGTAGACAAATATTTCATTATGAAAGAAAAAGGACCACTTCTATAAATGTGACATTCTTAGAGCATTTTTAAATTTGTAAAAGTCCACATATATCATATCTAAAAGGGTGCTGTAAAGCACTGGTAAAAATAAAGTAAAAAGCCAAACAAAATAATCACATGTTAAATGTGTTTATTTTTAAACATGGACCTAAAGACCAGCTAAAAGAAAATTTCCTACAGAAAATACAGAAAAAATATAAAAGGCACAAATGGTTACAGCAGCATGTAATAAAATAAAAATCACTAGGAAAAAAAAACCAGGAATAAGCTAAGCACAAAGCTCCTGAGTCCTGTGCAATAACCTGTTGTGCAATAACCTGTCACACAACCTGTAGTTTGGTAGTTATGTGCAATATAGATCATGTGCATTTTAGCTTATATTTCATTACTACCTTGAAATAGTTATTCACACAAATTCATCCTGCTTCACCGTTAAAATTCTACCATGTTGTTTACTATTTTTCTCTTCAGAAACTTTGTAAATATTATAATTACTGTTTCACTTTTTGGTAGTTTATTTTGTACCCTTATTGCATGCTTTAGTATTTCCTGTTTGCTTGTTGTGTGTTTTTTAGCAAGTCAAAATCGTTTTTTCTCATCCTGAGCATTTCATTGTACTAAGTTAACCCTGTGTTAACCTGCATATGACAAATAAACACTTGAACTTGAACTTAATAATACAAAACATAATGCAAGAACAGTACGCCTAACAACAGCAGCACGAACATGAGTTTGTGTGAGCAGGTGGGCACGGATTAATATAAAAACATGCTCTCTGTACCTCACGCTCTCTGCACCTCTTGACTTCTTCTGGCCTGGTCCCTCACAGATCTAGCTGCCATCCTCACTTCAAAGTCTTCTCCAACAGCTCGTCCAGCGCTGACATTTTCTTCTTTTTACAAGGTGGTTCATCATCTGAAATAGAAAACAAGCACCATATATTACTGACTATGTTAGCCATGAAGTTTTTTTTTTTTACTGACTTTACCATTTTATGTAAAAATCTTCATCTGATGTTCAGAATTTATTTATGTAGGGACTCGTGTATAACATGTGTAAAAGATGTATCATTATCATCATCATGATTATTATTGAACTCTTTCTGTGCATGCAGATTCTCTCATTATAGTGAATGTGTTTTATGCTGATACAATGACTGCAGCACAAGTTTAAGACAAAGTCAGCTCATTCTTGATCACAAGTTATAAAACACAAACCTGTATGCTCATCTTGGGTCTGGGGTGTATCATTGCAGACATCCAGATCTCCATTTGCAGGTTCAGTCTGCACTGGACCTCTCTGAACTGAATCCCCCGTTACCTAGAAATAAAACATGACATTACATTTAGTGTACAGTATGGTTAAATGCAGTGTAAACAATCAAAAAACAGTAGGCAGAATAAATCTAGTGACAGCAACAAAACACAGCAGACTGTAACTGAATGCACTAGATGTATTTTGACAGTGTGTTGGGGGATTTACCTTGTGATGCAGGGATGTTGTTTTAGCTGACAGGCTTGTGAATGTCCTCTCTGCATCATGGCTACTGTTGTAGCTTTATGCTTCTTATTAATCTTGTATGGCTGTGGGTCATAGTCATGCAGCTTATATTATAGGTGAAGGCTGAGACAACGCAGTTCGGGTCCAACAACGTGTTTATTCTTCTGTGTAACAACAAGACTGTTCACCCATTCTGTGGGCTCATTGACAGGAGTTATCACTGCTACTGAGGAAGGGCAGGGACTTAAAACAGTGTGGAAGAGATCTTCAAGGCCTGTGTAGCTCGTGAACTATCACTGAGTTGCCCGTAAAATTTAGTTACCCGTCGCTTTGTGTGTGGCAGCTGCATGATCCTGCTCGTTGTTGTGAGGCTTGAAAAGTTGTTGGTCGAGGTTTGTTGTGCTACCAGTGTACTTCGGAGGTGCGCTGCATAGCTTACAAATAGCGTGGCTTTTGTCGAGTTTTCCGTCCTTCTAGTAAAACCCGAAAACGTTCCACACTTTAGATTTTTGTCTGGCTGATGTGTTGAAAATCTTTCGCGGTGACTCGCTAGCGCGCGCGGCTACTATTTACATCCATGCTCGCTCGTGCTCTTGGTGAGCTATGGCGCATGCGTGAGAATAGCTTCACTCTCGCGTTGTTTTAGAAACGCATTGTAAACCCAGCAAGTCTCGCAATAACCGGTCCATGTCTTTTCAACTGGTTCATCTCTGGATTTGAGGCTGGTTGCTGTCGGTTTACGTGGATGCTACCGATGCAACCACATCGCTAGCTTGTCAAACCGGATATCCGGTCGAATAGGTTAATCTATAACAAGCCTAGTGTCTGGACTCTCCCTTAGAGATAGGGTGAGAAGCTCAGTCATCCGGGAGGGACTCGGAGTAGAGCCGCTGCTTCTCCACATTGAGAGGAGCCAGTTGAGGTGGCTCGGGCATCTGGTTAGGATGCCTCCTGGACGCCTCCCTGGTGAGGTGTTCCGGGCATGTCCCACCGGGAGGAGACCCAGAGGAAGACCCAGGACACGCTGGAGGGACTATGTTTCTCGGCTGGCCTGGGAACGCCTTGGGATTCCCCCGGAGGAGCTGCTCCAAGTGGCTGGGGAGAGGGAAGTCTGGGCCTCCCTACTTAGGCTGCTACCCCCGCGACCCGACCCCGGATAAGCGGAAGAAAATGGATGGATGGATGGATGTCAACTTATGTTGATCCAACAAAAGATAGACCTTTTATTGAGACAATCATAAAAGTACATTAAACATTTATATCAAAATTAGCTCTGATTTAATAACTACTGTAGACAAAAATTCAAATTGAAAACAAACAGACAAGTTATGTCTAACTTCCTGTTGGCACATTTACTTAAAAGATTAATGGCT
>JBBPBX010004521.1:63381-76337 GCA_038048925.1 Garcialebias charrua | reverse complement strand
GAAAGTAACTTGTAACTCAAAGCATTATAGAAATGTAGTGTAGTAGAAAGTATAGATACTTCATGTAAAATGTAGTGGAGTAAAAGTAAAAAGTGCCCACATTTAACTCTACTTAAGTAAAGTACAGATACATGAAAAATGTACTTAAGTACAGTAACAAAGTACTTACAATTAGTTACATCCCACCACTACCCATTACAACACATATGTCAAAAGTCAAGGCCCGCGGGCCAGATCCGGCCCGAAAATTAATTATCTATGACCCCCTAGATGATTTTAATTACTATTAGAAACAGCCCGCAGGCCACAGCCGCCCGCTGGTGTTTTGCACGCACCAACACTACATTTCCCACAATGCAATGGTAGTAGGGATGGGGCCGATCCGGAGTCGTGTCTCGTGAACCTAGAGTAATAAGACCCGCCTCATGTCACATTCAGGAAATCCATTTCATAGTTTGCAGCCAGCTACAATGCGGACTGTGAGTAGCACTGTAGCTAACAGCTAGCCAACTTTTCATTGTAACATGTCCGCTGTGTGGAAGTATTTTACACTAAACACCACAAGACAGCAACGTGCAATGTCTGCAGAGCCATAGCACCACATTAAACAGTGGTCAAGTTAGTTTTACGTTGGACATTCGAGCTCTGGGGCTTCAGCGGGACGCCACTCTTGCTGAACTGAAACAGGGAGACCGACCGCGGCCAGCTGCGTCCAGTCCGACCCGCTGTCTGACCGTCTCGTAGGAGGGACAGGCGGAGAGCGGCTGACCGAAATCAGAGCGCCCGCCCCGGATTGAACAAGAAAAACACACCGCTGAAGCCACGGAGCTCAAATGTTCACCGAGAAGTTGCTAAACTTCATCATAATTAATGACCAACAGCTATCAGCTGTAGAAAATGAAGGATTTTGCAGCTTGATACTTGCAGCCAACAGTAAACAATCATAAAAAAGCATATTAATTAAAAATCACAAGAAAACTGTATTAAAAAACAAAACATAAACAGCTGCATTATAAAACAAAGTAAAATACTAAAAGCAGGAACATGTCTGTGTTGATTTATGCCAAGAAATTAGCAGATATAAAGCTATTTAACATTTTATTTAATTCATTTATTCATTCATTTAAAAGAGACAAAAGAAAACAAATTCATCAAAAAGAAAACATTGAATGAAAAGAGTGCAGAAAAAAATCTTATATCACCCCCTTATAATAATCATTGAACCAGTCCGGCCCTTGGCTTGTAACAAATTTGGGTTTTTTGGCCTCGGTGTATTTGACTTTGACACCCCTGCATTACAACATCAAGGAATAAACATAGAAAACCTGGAGGTTATGCACCATAACCAATGTTTCCTGAAGGAAGGGAACAAGGTGCAACATATGATATGGGAATTGCGCCCTCGCACGGTTCCCCTGAAGCATTACAATCACGCCTTTAAAGCAAGTGAGACTTCTGTGTCACCAGAGGCCACACCCCTCTGGTATAAATGACGCAGTACGTCTCACGTCCGCCATCTGCAAGCACTTTGCCGAGCTTGCGCATTGGAGGGGCCAACATGTGTTGCACCTTGTTCCCTTCCTTCAGGGAACATTGGTGATGGTGCATAACCTCCAGTTCCCCTTCAGTCAGGTCACTGCGGTGCAACATATGATATGGGAACTTACACTCATGCCCTGGAAATGCATGCTTTGTGCAGACTTTAGGCCCAAACAGACAGGCGGTAGTACGTTCAACTCTCCTTTGTAGAGAGCACAGCCTGTGTGACGTCACGAGTTGTGACATCCAGGCTGTAGTGTTTTATGAACGTGTTAGGAGATGCCCAGTTAGCAGCAGCACAGATATCTGCTACTGAAACACCCTTAAATAAAACCCACAAAGTGGCTAACCCTCGAGTTGAGTGAGCATGTACCCCACTGGGCACCTGCTGACCTTTGCTGCTGTATGCGTTAGAAATGGCCTCTGTCACCCAGTGGGAGAGGCGCTGCTTTGACAAGGCTCTGCCTGCTACAGGAGCAGCAAAGCATATGAAGAGCTGATTTGTTTTTCGCCCGCTGCTAGTCCTCTCCATATAGATGCTCAGAGCCCACACAGGGCAGAGCGCGTTTAAACGCCTCTGTTCTGCAGTCAGAACAGGAGGAGGAGGAAAGGCTGACAGATCAAAGCCCAGACTTTTGTAGTTCAAAGTTGGGACTTTAGGCACAGGGTTTGGGCGCAGAGTTACTTTTGACCCATCCTGAGCAAACTGAGTGCATAGGGGGTGGACCGACAGTGCATGCAGGTCCCCACACGCTTAGCAGAACATAAAGCTAAGAGCAAGGTAGTCTTATGAGATAACAAATCAATTTTAGCACTCTGAAGAGGTTCAAATGGTGGATCACAGAGAGCATCCAGCACCAGAGTCAAGTCCCACTGGGGGGCTAAGACTCTGCATGGAGGCCTCTTCCTGATCACTCCCTTCATGAACCGGATCATGAGAGGGTGGGAACTAGGTGATTTGCGCCCTAATCCCTCATGGCACGCTGAAACAGCTGATAAAAAAACCTTAATGGTGGAAAAGGAGTGGCCTTTCTCCAACAGGTCCTGCAGAAAAGTGAGAAGCTGAGCTATATTACAGGAATATGGGACAATATTCCTTACTAGACACCAGATCTCAAAAACACGCCATTTACGTGCATAAAGCGTCTGTGTGGACTTTGCATGTGCGTTCTGAATTGTATTTACCACATTACTGGGCAAACCAGAGGCTATCAGTCTGCTCCTTTCAGGGGCCAGACCCACAACTGCCAGAGACCCAGACGTGGATGCCAGATCTGCCCGTGGGTCTGTGACAGGAGGTCTCTGTGTGCAGGTAGCTGCCACGTTGTTCCCGCTAGCAGTGAGATTAGCTCTACAAACCAGGCCTTTTTTGGCCACTTTGGGGCAACAGGGATCAGTGAAAGGGCCCCCCTGTGCACACGTTCCAGTGTTGGCTGAATTAAAGCCACAGGTGGAAAGGCATAATAAAGCCTCATTGCTGGCTACTCATGTGCAAATGCATCCAGGCACAGTGGTGCGTTCTCGTCCCGTATGGAGTGAAACATAACAAGGTATGCATTTTCCCTGGATGCAAAGAGATCGATGTCTGCTTTTCTGTATCGTGTCCAGATCTGGTCAACGATACGTGGGTGTAGACGCCACTCCGAGGGGAGGGGCGCACCTCTTGAGAGCGCATCTGCCCCATAGTTCAGCTCCCCCGGCAGGTGTGTTGCTCTGAGTGACAGCAGACGTGAACTGCACCATGTTAGCAGCTCCTTGGTCAACAGCAGGAGGGACGGGGAGTGTGTTCTGCCTTCTCTGTTGACGTGTGCAATCGCGCATGTGTTGTCCGATCTTATCAAAACATGTTGACATGAGATCAGACTCTTCCTGTAGAAGTGTTTAGTGACAGGAACATAGCCATCAGCTCCAGCTGATTGATGTGGAGCTTCGTCTCCTGCTAGGAACACACACCTCAAACGTGCTGGTTTCGGCAAAGACCCCCCACCCAGACTTCAAGGCGTCTGTTGTCACCAACACCCGAGATAACACTCTGACCACTGGAACACGTCTGCTAAGCGCTGAAGTGTCTCTCCATGGCTGCAGGGCTTCCAAGCAGTCTGAGTTGACTGTCATCCCCTTCATTTGTTGCCAGGGGGCGAGACGCTGCTGTGTATGAAGCCAAATCTGAAAAGGGCGTGTTTTTATAAGCCCAGATGAATCGAAATGATTCCTGCTGCCATGAGGCCCAAAAAATGTTGACAAAGTCTGAATGTCACAGTTTTGTCCAGTTGGAACAGGGCCAAGCATTGCTGGAGGTCTGATATTCGCTTTTCTGACATTTTTGCTCAGTACAGAACAGAGTTCAGCTCCAAACCTAGGAAAATGATGTCCTTTGACAACGACAAATGACTCTTTGCTGAATTTATCACAAAACCTAGGGATTGTAGGTATGACATCACTCGAGCCGTCTGTGTTTTTGCTTGCTCCTTGGAGCTTGCTAAAATTAAAAGGTCATCTAAATAATCCATCACTCTAATGCCCTGACCTCTCATGGGCGCTAGGGCTGCTTTGAGGCATTTCGTAAACACCCTCGGGGCTAACAAGAGGCCGAAAGGCAAGGCTTGATATTCGTACATGGCGTCCTTGAACGCAAAACGTAGGAACTTCCTGTGGTTGAGCAGGATGCTGATATGGAAATAAGCATCCTACAGGTCCACGTTGCAAAACCAGTCTCCTGGACGTACAGGTTGAACCATCTGTCGCAGCGTCAACATTTTGAACTTGTACAATCGCAGTTGTCTGTTTAAACGTCTCAAATCCAAAATCGGCCGTAGGCCTCCCCCTTTCTTCGGGACCACAAAGTAATTGCTGTAATAGCCTTTGTTTCTCTGGAACAACTGTGATTGCTCTCTTCTGCAGGAGCAAGCGTATCTCTTCTCTCTAAGCTGGGCTTATTGTTGACGTAATCACCCCAGAGAAGGGTGCTGGCCATCTGTAAAACTGCAGTCTGTAACCCTGGACTACAGTTCCCATGACCCATTGCGATGGGCCGCATGCTGCCCAAACTCTCGCGTGAGCAGCGAGTCTGAAAAGCATGTTCACCCAAGAGTTCAGTTGTTTCAGTTGAGGTGGGTGTGTGTGAGTGACACCATCCTCCCTGTGCAACTGAGGGCATGAGCCCTCTAGTGGACGGAGGTTTAATGGGAGCAAGGAGCCTGTCTGGGATAGACTGCCCTCCAATTCCACGTTAGGGTGTGTGACACGGCTCCCTGCTTTCCCCTGAGGGCTTGTGTGGCCCTCTAGTGGACAGAGGTTTAATGGCAGTTTGGGGCCACTTGTTTGAAATGTTCCACTTTTTTTGTTTGTGGACTCATTTGGCCCGACGTTGTATAGAGACTTATTAGAGGGGAGTCAACAGACTGTTCTGAACAGCTGCACCACCTCTTTATTGACTCTGACTTCATGAAAAAATGGTGGGAATTCCCTTTTAATGCTGACTCAGGAGATAGAGCATTTTTCACACTTTGAGGTTTTATTATTACTGTATCTGAAAACAATAATTTATCTTTAATACACACACAGGGAAACGTGTTTTGTACTGTATTGCACATACTTGACCAAAAAGTCTGGGTTTCTTGACCACAGGCTCTGGTGAAACTTTATCGGTTTTCCTTTTTCCCGTTGGGTGAAAACGACTGGAATGTTGCTGAAGCAGCTGAAAAATTAGGCTGACTTCTGCTTTCTGTCCCCGCTCGCTGAAGAAGTTCTGGGCTGTCCAACTTGTTTTGGAACAAACCGGTGTTTAGACCAGGCCTATCCCTGTGGCGCGGTCGCTCGACTCAGATGTGGACATTGCCCTCTGCTCACTTGGTTCAAGCGTTGGCTTCTTCTGAGCTGGGCGTCTAAGGAGAGAATGTTGTCTTTGTGGTGCATTTCTGTGACTACTGGAGTCCCTCATCTGTGCGTAGTGCCTCCTGGGCAAACCTTCACGTAGGGTTTCCTCTTACTTTCGCCTCTGGTCACAACAGCTCTGGATCTTCTCCAGGGCGCCTCCAAACAACCCTGAAGGCTCCGCCGCCTGATGAAGGAAAGTGGAGCACTGGCTTTCAGGCAGCTCAGTCAGTGTGAGCCATAAATGTCTCTGAGCCACCACAGTCTCAGGCATGCATTTACCTTGGGCGATGGCAGCCGCACACGTTAGGCGGAGGATGAAGTCTGCTGTTCTGCATGTCTCCTCCAGCGTCTCCGTCGCCTGCTTCTTTGATGTCGTCTGCTGAAGCTCCTGTAGCTTTTCAGCCTGGTACGCCTCCAGCATGGAGGCCGTGTTAAGCGTGCGTGTAGCGAGACCCTGAGCGCGGTAACTTTTCTTAAGCTGAAGCGCAGACATGTGGCATTGTTTGCTGGGGAGCGTTGGTTTGGAGCCCGAAGTATTTGGCGCCAAGTGTGCGGCCAAAGTCTTGTCCAGCGGCGGCATGTGTGCTAGGCCCACCGCCTCCATGTCTTCCACGTCGAGGAACTGCGACAAAGGCAGGGACAGTGGTGCTTTTGGGGCTGCCCATGAGCGGGTCAGCTCAGTCAGAAAGTCTGGAAACACAGGCATTTTGTGTCTCACCAAGGACCTGTTGCTTCGCTAGGAAGTAGCTGCCCGCTAGTCTAGTCTGTTGTTGGCGAGGTGGGGGTGCATGCCAGGTCACTTTCAGAGTCTCAGCTGCCCTGCGGCACAGCTCAAACAGGGCCATGATGGAGCCGTCCGCCTCGCCCGAGGCTGCTGCCACTCCCTGGGAGAAGTCCTCGGAGTCTCCGTCGTCCTCCTGCTCCTCGTCTTCATCTGACATGTTGCATGAGGCTGTGACAGACTGCAGCATCTCACGCGAGTCAAATTTTTAAGAAAAATTTGGCTGACTCTTGCTGCCTCTCACCTCCTCGTGGAGGTCCATTTGGTATCCCCAAGTCAGCGCCCCGCTGTCTTCCATTGCGTCAACCTTGAGCTCTACTGAGGGCCTGAGCGTCTCTAGCCTGGTTAAAACCAGACCCTTGTCCTTCACTTCGCACTAGGGTCTGGAGTTTCTCCTATAGAGAACCGATTCTTGCTAGAGGC
Source organism: Garcialebias charrua (assembly GCA_038048925.1). Taxonomy (NCBI): domain Eukaryota; kingdom Metazoa; phylum Chordata; class Actinopteri; order Cyprinodontiformes; family Rivulidae; genus Garcialebias; species Garcialebias charrua. The sequence goes on along the minus strand of JBBPBX010004521.1, from coordinate 69,718 downwards.
GTGGCCTCTGCTGAGGAACAAAACCATTGGATCTGATTTTAACCAATCATTAACGTTTGGCCGTGACGTATGTTGCGCGGAGCAGGGGGTCCACATGAGTGGACACGGAGCAGGCTAACTGTTCAGATAAACAACTCAGAAAACACTCGGTGGATATTTTTTCTGCTACCAGTGTGTAATTATATGTCTTTAATTTACTAACTGTTGGCCTGGATGAAACATTTGAGATAAAATTTGATTTTTATCATTTATTTTCGTAGCGCCCCCGAGGCTGTTTGGAAAAAGTCAAACAGAAACAATTTAAATCTAGCAGATTTGACCATTTTGTGAATTGATTAAGGAACGGTTAAGCTCAGGAACCCTTCTGCTATAACGTCAGCTAAGAAATATATTTTTTTCTCAGCAAAGAAATAATAGTGTTTTCTTGTAAATTCCTTCGTGCCGGCAGCCATTTTAAGCAGGGCAAACTGACGACGTCAGTAGACGTCGTTCAAAACTCCGCCTTCTGTTTTCTAATTGGTCCGGAAACTCCGCCTTCTGTTCTCTGATTGGTCCGGCCAAAAATCTGCCGGCAAGATCCTTCTCTATGGGAGAAGTCCCAGACGGAGCAGTGAAGGGAAAATAGAAATGAGCGGAGCTGCGTAGGAAGGCGAGGGCCAGGCTAGAGCATCTGGGACAGGAGCAGGTCTTTTGCCGCACTGGCGTTCCCCATCGTCCTGGCCACGAATTACATGCGCTTCTCCTTCACAGTCAGGCAAAGCTGGCTACAGTGTGTGCACACATCCGGGTTAGCTAAAGCAGCTTTAGCATGTACCATTCCCAGGCACATGGGGCAGGCCTCGTGGGTGTCCGTCGCTGCGATGAAGAAGCTGCATTCGTTCGGGCAAGGCTGTGACCCGGGACTTTTCGGTCTTGTAGCCTTACCCGAGTTCTTTGTCTTTTTCTTGGCCTTCTCCAGAGCCATGGTGGGAGAAGACGTTGAAGTTTCAGTTGTTTTCTTTTGCTGTGTTGTTCGTTTAATACAGCCTCCCAGTTAGCAGGAACTAAACAGCGAGAGCGCGTGGTCCAGTAAGCAGGAGCTAAACAGGTCGTGAACAGCAAATTCCTTCAAAACTTAGTTAGCTACGCCAAACTAAGCTGTCCGCAGGATGATGTCCTCTAGTGATACCCTGGGTAGGGAGCGTGCTTACCTCCGGTCAGGTAGTTCAGCCACAGAGAAGTCCTGCAAAGTTCAGGTTGAAGCGAAGGTGAAGTGCAATAAGATGGCGGACGTGAGACGAACTGCGTCAATTATACAAGAGGGCCGTGGCCTCTGGTGACGAAGAAGTCTCACTTGTCTTAAAAGGTGTGATTGTAATGCTTGTGTAAGGGCACAATTCCCATATCATATGTTGCACCGCAGTGACCTGACTGAAGGGGAACTTGGATGTGACCCTTTTTTGATTTGTTTGTTTGCTTTAGCTGTTAAGGAAGGACAAACTATGACTAAAATCCCATCTTGCGCAATTACAGGAAAACCCAAATGTTGTAACCAAACTCTGCCAGGTTGTTTAAAAATCCATTCAGCTCGTCGGATCCATCAGTCTCTTTTTGAACACGTGCAGAGAATTTACATTTTGAGAGTTTTGCAGTTAGTTTAGCAGATTCCTTCTGAAGCATGATGAACCTGTGGCTGAGCTGTTTTCTCCTGTTTGCGTCGTCGTTTCTGAGCAGCTCCGCTCCGACACCTGAGGAATGCCAGGCGCTGGTCAAACCTGTGCGTCTGGCCAACCCGTGTGTGGTAAACCTTCCATTTATTCCTGGTTTTTGAAAATGATGGCCTCTTGGAGTTTTTCCTCGTTAGTTGAAAACTGATGTAAATTGTACACTGAAATACAGTTTTAAGTTAAGTCTCCTTTTAGTGGTATTTTTTCATGATGGCAGGAACTTGCTGAAGCCAGGAATGCAGACTGATGAGGAGCTCGATAAAAAATGTTTTTTACTTTAAACACAACAAAAAGGCAGAAGTGATGAACTTAGCTGTGCATTATTGGTGTTTTATCTGAGAATGGTGTATCTAAAGAGACTAACACTAACACAGCCATGACAGGTGAACAAGGTGCAGGTGCAGATGTGAGTGGGAGTGGCATACCTACTGGGCAAGAGTAATTACTGGCTGGCACAGAGGAAAATGAGGGGGTGGTGGTGAATACATATCATAACTAAACACAAGAATCTCAAAACAAAAATAACAGACTATTAAACACCTTAGATTATATAAAACCACGAGAGGGTGCATTTGTCATGACCTTATGATTCACTGCAGCAATGGTGGCCATTACCAAAAAGGGCAAACGTCTGCACTTGGTGCTTTGACTAAATAGCCCATAGTAAAGACTGACTATGTAAAAAATAAGTTTAAATATTATTAATAATAATAATAGTGATGATACAATTAATGTAATGTAATAATAGTAGTATAATATAAGACTATAGGTATAAATGTCAGAAAGCTGTGAGTTCAATGGTTGTTATCAACAAAAGAGAAATATGTGAATGTGATCTGACCAGAACTAAAGCTAATAATGTAACCAGTTTAAAGTAGCCTATAAAAGTGATGGAAAGTTTGTTGATTATTGAAGTGGCTCATAGATCGTAGCGTCTGTGGCAGATATTGCTCTGCTGTACAGGCTGAATCATGCTACAGTTTAGTACAATTTATTAAATAGTACAAGATGGTATTTCCTCTGATAAGAGTCAAGCTGCTGTGTTTGCATGAATTGTGAAAGTATACTTTTAAGCTTTGGTATAGACGCTGATCACTGCAATTAGCTGCAACTAGTATAAGCTACATAAACACAACCTACACGTTAAAAAAATTAGTTTCAAATTCATCCGCTAGCTGAAGTCATAATTATTAAATCAGCTAAAAAGTATTTAATCATTGGAAGTTGGTCAATAATTATTGACTGACTTCAGGTCTAGTTTATATCATCATTAGACCCAAATGATTTTCCTTCTATTACATCCAGCTGTTGTATACGATGGTTTCATGGAATTAACATTAATTAAGAATTTTATTAAGCTATTGTAAGGATGTTAAAAATAATTTGTGACACAGATCCAGTTGGGCTTGCCATTATTAAAGTGTTGTTTTGTCAGCTGTGGGCAGTTGGATGCCATCTTTGCTTCTTCATGATGTCACAAATGTAAACAATGGATGGGATGGATGGTTTTAGAGAACTCTAAGAGCGCAAGAAACAAAAAAACAGATCACGTGAACAAAAAAAGAAGGTTTATGTAAAGATGAGTTGGAGTCAGGGGAACAGTCAGAACAAAAACTGGAGGGAGATATAACTCATTGTGTTTGTGTGCAGCTGTACGGCAAAGGGATCCTCCTGGCGGAATACACGGACTATGATGTTTTTAAAATGTTCCTGAAGCTGACGGAAAGCGTCCGGGTGTCTACATCAGCATCACCAGCAAGCGCCACTGAGATGGTCATGTTTAACGTGCGAAAAATGTGAGTCCACACCATAATGTTAGTAAAATAATGTGTGAAATCACAGTTTCTGTGCTGTTATCATTCTGTTATTGAGCTACAGCCTGACACTGCTGCCGCTCAGCCGTACGTCTCAATAAAATCATCATTTAAGGTTTAAACAACTAAAAAAAGTTTGACTTTACAGTTCACACAGCTACACCTTGTACATCAAACTTGTCATGAGGAAAAAAAACACCCCTTTACCTTCAGATTTGAAGATTACTTCTATGTTAAATTATAATAAAGTTGAACAAAGTTAGATTGTGTGCTTTGTATTCTGAAAGGACTTGAGATTCCTGAAATTTCTAAACTTCAACGTGTGATGATCAAAGTCTTCTGCTTCTCATGAGTAAAGGAGTTGTGAAATCTGATTTATAGTTTTGTACAGCGACTGCTTGTTTGAGACTTACTTTTTAGTCTGCATTCATTTGCTTCTCGTTTACTTGGAAGTCAGGGAGTGAGACACAAGTGTCTGGTAGGCTTGTAGTCAAGACCACCTAACCCGAGACCAAGTCAAGACCAAGACCAGAGTGTACCGAGAACGAGACAAGACCAAGACTTTTGGAGCTAATTATTTTTTCACAGATTATCTCTTATACTATAGTGTCATGAGTGACAGTTTTAACAAATATGTTTTTAAAAAAAACATGTAACTTTTATAAAATATTTTTCGTGAAAGTTACATACTGCAACTTAAAATTTGCTTTTGAATGAATGTATCAGCTTTCATATATTTTTGCACAATAACTTTCATGTCATGTGACCCACTGACACAAAACTTATGTTAAACTTCTCTACTAGACCTGACAGACGAGGCATCTTCATTTAGTTCTCATTTTTAAGCAATTTTTTAATATAATTGTTTTAAAAAATCATGGTTTTCACTCAATAACTAATTATAAAATGCCTTAAATTGAGAAATAAATGATGGTGTCTTGTGTGTCAGGTCTATTAAAGTAGTTTGACATTAGTTTTGTGTCAGTGGGTCAAATGATGTAAAATATATAATTTTTTTGTTTCTGGAGTGTTTGGTTCAGTAATTTGTTGACACTTTGGGTCAGAGTAGATTTGTTGAACATCTTCCAATGCATGCCATTGTCATTATTTATCGTCTATTGTACCGCAGATTGAACACGTTAATTTTTTTTATTAGAGTGAGTGTCACTATTGTACTGATTAATATTACCGGTACTATTAAGACTACTAAATGCATGCCATTTAAATCAATATTATTGCTGATTATTCTGCATAGTAATAAACAGTCTAACGCACGACTTAATCAGTTAATAAATAGCTTTTTTTCCCCCTCATTTCAAATTGTTTCTGAACTGTTCATTCTATGCTGGAGCTTTGATTCTCTACCGGGTGAAGTTAGTTTTACGTTGGACGTTGAACATTCGAGCTCCGTGGCTTCAGCGGTGTGTTCCTCTCGTTCAAGCCGAAGCAGGCAGTCTGATTTTGTTCAGCTGTGCTCAGTCAACAAAGTAAAATGTTGTAGTGCTCGAGACTTAGTCTTGGTCTTGAAACTGGTCTCGAGACCACTTTTTGATGGTCACGGTCTTGTCTTTGACTCGACCGCGTTTGGTCCTTGTCATGTCTCGGCCTTGAACATTGAGGACTCTTAATTTTATTTTAAGACCAGGGGCCTCATGTATCAACCGTGCGTGCGCACAAAAACCATGCGTACGTCACCATCCACGCAAAACCCCGTATGTATCAAAACTGAACTGAACGTGAATATGTGCGCATCCAAGTACATTTCCACGCCAGCCCCATGGCTGGCGTACGCACGTTTCTGTGGTTCTTGTTCCTTTGGCGACACTTACAGGTGATTCAGAGAAACTGAAGCCCCACAGTCTGTGGTTGACTTTAAGAGCGGCTTGAAGACCTTTCTTTTCAACCGAGCATACTCTACCTCCTCATGATTCTACTTTTGATCATAGCTGATACTGTTGTTGATTTTAATTGTTTTATTATTTGTTTCATTGACATTTAATTCTGTTGCACCTTGTAGCACTTTGAGATTTCCATTGATGAAATGTGCGTTATAAATTGATGTCATCATTATTATTATTATTATTAACTGTTCATGATGTGAAAATGATTAATATTCCCACCAAACACACGATTAACAAGTATTACATCCACATGACGCAGTTAAATAAAGGACGCGCAAAGTTGTGCCAAAAATAAATTCAACAGGAACGGATTCATTCAGCCTTACTGGAGGATATAATAAATAGTGTAACACGCAGAGCATTTATTTATAAACAGATATAATTTTCTGATCTAGGATATGGCTTATCAGCCGTTTTCAGAAATAATCATTTTTCAGTTTGGCACTGCTGCGCTCTGGAGCAACACAGGAGCCGTGCATCACGCGTGCACATGCAGAAGCAGCGATCAAACTGTTCCCGAGCTTTCCTGAGGGAGCTGGCAGGCCGATCAGGGCTGTCCAGTCCACACAAAGCCGATTCATGTCCAATGGAATGTCTCATCTATATGATTCCAAAGGCTGAGTGGTCGCGCTTTGGAGCGCGCGCGCACCCTCGCCGGTGTTACACGGCAGCTGGAGGTGATTCATAATCTGCGTTTATTGTAGATTTCTCCAAAATGACACGTGAAAGTACACCATATATAACTTGTAGGAGAGTAAAAGCTTCACAGACAAACAGATTGCGCACAAGGCTGCGGCGCGCGCAGCGTTTGGAGACTCCAACATCACGTCATGTCATGAAAACTCTCCACTGAGACGCACAGACCCGTTTCTTCATATCATCTATTAAATAAACAAAGATCTACCAAACATCTAAG
>JBBPBX010004521.1:48745-63274 GCA_038048925.1 Garcialebias charrua | reverse complement strand
CAGTCTACAAAAGTAAAGTCAGATTATTCCTGATGCATACTTACATTTATATGCTGAAAACAGTTGTTTATTGTGGAGCTAAAACAGTTGCTAAGGTTTTCCAGCTTTTAGAGTCTTCATTCGACATCATCCAGTCAGATTTGTTCTGTGTCAAATTTGTACTAAATGCTGACAAAACCAAAGAGATGTTTTCAAACAGGAAGTCAGTTCCAGCAGTTCTTCCTATTTTATCTTGGAGTTATGTTTTTATTGAGTTTGTCAATTCTTACCAATACTGTACTTGGGTGTCTTGGTCAATTTGCATCTTTCTTTTAAGCAACATGTTGAAAACTTGATAAACTGAAAGTTAAACTGTGTTTCTTTTTCAGAAATAGACACTGTCTAACCCTGAACGGCTAGGAAACACCTTGTAACTGTGACTCCTTCCCTCCATCAACTACGATGACATTGTTTACATGAAAGCTCCTACAAGCACATGTAGATGTTGGATGATGTCTATCATGGTGCACTAAGATTCATAACTGGCTGTGATTATCGTACCCACCACTGCACCCTGTATTCACTCGTTAACTGGACATCATTAAATTCATGCAGACTCTCCAACTGGTACATTTTCATCTTTAAATCCCTTCTTGGTCTGTTGCCTTCTTAAATCTCCTCCTACATGTTACTACATGAGTGCAGCTACAGTGTGCATTCTCAGGACTTTATTACTTGCAGTGTTCCCTCAGTGAGGACTGAACTAGGCAAAAGGGCCTTCTCCTACTCCGCTCCTGTTTCCTGGAACACCTTGCAAAAAGACCTGAAGCTCTCGACCTTGACGTCTCTAAATGGCTTCAAACAACTGCTAAGTTCATGACAAAAACCAATGCAGAAATGTTCCTTTTTTTAGTTTTCTACATCGCTTTGCAATGTAGATGTTTTTGTTCTGTTGTTTTTTTTTATATCCATCCATCCATCCATCCATTTTCTTCCGCTTATCCGGGGTCGGGTCGCGGGGGTAGCAGCCTAAGTAGGGAGGCCCAGACTTCCCTCTCCCCAGCCACTTGGAGCAGCTCCTCTGGGGGAATCCCAAGGCGTTCCCAGGCCAGCCGAGAAACATAGTCCCTCCAGCGTATCCTGGGTCTTCCTCTGGGTCTCCTCCCGGTGGGACATGCCCGGAACACCTCACCAGGGAGGCGTCCAGGAGGCATCCTAACCAGATGCCCGAGCCACCTCAACTGGCTCCTCTCGATGTGGAGAAGCAGCGGCTCTACTCCGAGTCCCTCCCGGATGACTGAGCTTCTCACCCTATCTCTAAGGGAGAGTCCAGCCACCCTGCGGAGAAAACTCATTTCAGCCGCTTGTATCCGAGATCTTGTTCTTTCGGTCATAACCCAAAGCTCATGACCATAGATGAGGGTGGGAACGTAGATCGATCGGTAAATTGAGAGCTTTGCCTTTTGACTCAGCTCTCTCTTCACCACGACAGACCGGTACAGCGCCCGCTTCACTGCGGACGCTGCACCTATCCGCCTATCGATCTCACGCTCCAGTTTTCCCTCATTCGTGAACAAGATCCCGAGATACTTAAACTCCTCCACTTGGGTAAGGACCTCCTCCCCGACCCGGAGAGGGCACGCTACCCTTTTCCGGCTCAAGACCATGGCCTCGGATTTGGAGGAACTGATCCTCATCCCGGCCGCATCACATTCAGCTGCAAACCGCTCCAGCGAAAGCTGTAGATCACGAGCTGATGAAGCCAATAGGACCACATCATCTGCAAAAAACAGAGTTTTTTTTATATAATTTCCTTCAATTTATTTTTTGTTTTATGTGCTATTTTTTATGATCGTCTACTGTTGTCATCATTTTTGTTAAAAACAGGTCTCTCTTGTAAATTAATCCTCAGGGCTCATTTAGATTAACCTGTATAAATAAAAGTTGAATGAATGAATGAATGAATGAATGAATGAATGAATGAATGAATGAATGAATGAATGAATGAATGAATGAATGTTTTACCTGAATTAGTGAGCATGAACTTTGACTTGAGAAAGAGACTTGATTCAGAGCATCCAGTCAAAATGTAAAGAAGTCCACAGTTGAACTCAAATGTAGTCGTAACAGTCTATCATTTCTAGGAAAACTCTTGCTATATTGGTATTGAAATTAGTTGTTTTCAAAAATCCACATTTAAAATCAACTGTTTGATTTTCCATAGATAGCAAATGTCTGTAAATACTGTAGAAAGTAAGACTAACCATTCAAATGGGCTTCATCAGCTAAATGCATTTAAAGGCAATGAGATCAACTCCTCAGCTTTTTAAAGTCTGAAACTCAAGTTAGTTTTTTGTTGGTCCTAGAAATGGAACCTGCTTCGAATCAACAGCAAAGGTGACGTTTGAGGGCGACACTGCAACAACATCATGTAGGTTTCTGATCTGATTGCACATAAAAACAAAAATATATGCTTATTTATTTAGACTTTTTAATACTGATTTTATCTACTGTTCGTCATTATTTTATGATTTCTAATCTGTCATTGAACATTTGAGTTTGTATAATTCAGTTTTTTTAAGTGATATCTGTTTCATGTTTGTCTGTTTGCTTGTTTATCTTTTTCTCTGTTAGCTACCAACATAAGTTCAACATTTCAAGTGCTGCAGAGCTGCCAGGGCTGTCTAGTCTTAAACGCAAACATCGGGGGCAAAAACTTAAAACATTTCCTCAATTCCCTGAAAATTGACAGCGCTTCAGTAACTGATGAGCTCAATGCTCACTCTCTTCAACTCTACTGTAAGAAGAAACCTGCCAGGCGGAAAAAAATAACTCATGAAAAACAGAATTCATCAAAGTTGTTTTGGTCGTTTTGTTTCCAGGTCAACCTGAGATCACCCTGAAGGACTCTGATCTGGAGCATTTTAAGAAGCAGGCGAGCTGCCTCGGCTTCTCTGGAGAACCGGACTTCCTCTACAACCCGGAAAAAAGTAATTCATTGGCGCAGTCAAGAGAAACTGCTCAGCTTGAACGTGAAACAAAATTTATTTTCTCCTTTCTTTGTCTGTGCAGGTTTATGCCAGGAAGGTGAAGGCATCAAGATGTAGCTGGGCTCCCAATGAACAGCCAAACATCTACCGTATTCTTCAGACTATAAGGCGCAATATCAATGATGAACGGGTCTGTTTTCATACATGAGGTGCATAAAATAAAATAAAAAACAGTCAGACATGTCAAACTTTATTCAACACATTCACAGTAACTCTCAACATTGTTCAGTTGTACCACATCCAATTGGTTTGCAGTACAACCAGAATTAATACACAAGGCTCGCTGTCGATTTTTAAGAAAATTAAAAGATTTTAAGTGCACCTTGTAGTCTGAAAAATACAGTAAATTATATTAAGGTTTGCTATTAATAAATCAAGCTGAAAATTGTTTGGTTTTATTAAAGGTTTTAAATTCAACCAGCTCTGCCTCCTGTTTATTACTTTTTTATTGTTAACTCCACTGTCTTCAAAGCATACAACTCATTCAGCCTAAAATGGTAGATATTTGGCTAACTGCTCCCATGTAAGAAGATTAACATCTAATCTTCTTACAGTCAGTTGGTTTGGTAATAAATAAAGAAACATATTGAAAGTAATTTGTGTGAGTTGTGAATTTTTAAAACACGACAAACAATAATTGAGACAAGAACTCTGAGTTGTAAAGTAAAAACCACAGTGTGGTGGACCACTAGGGGGCTCTACTCACACCCAGTGGATCGAATGTGTTACAGGATGCTTTTATTGTGAAAGGTCCAGAGGACCGGATGTTGTGTTGGTATATAAGGCGGTGTTGGGTGGTTTTCCCGCCAGTTTGTAGTAGGAGTTGATTAAAGTGAAGAACTGCATCCCGTCTCCTGTGTCGTCTCTTCACCACCTCCTACACTGGTGACCCTTGTGAATTGAAATGACGACATCTGAAGGTCAAGCCAGCTCTCCTCAGCTGTCCGCGGTTGTGGAACCTCCACCGGCGGCCCCGCTCGCTTTTGCGGTGGCCGTTAAAATCCCGGACTTCTGGCTGCACGCCCCTCGGTCGTGGTTCGCCCACGTCGAATCACAGTTCGCTCTTCGCGGGATCTCTGCAGACGACACCAAATACCACCATGTGGTCGCTTCACTGGACCCATTGTCCACCCAGCGGGTAATGAGCCTGCTCGAAGACCCTCCTGCACAAGGAAAATACGACGCCCTCAAGGAGCTCCTTCTGCAGCGTTACACGCTCTCAGACGCGGAGCGCGCCGAGAAACTGTTTTCCCTCTCCGATTTGGGCGATGGCACAGCTCTTGAGCTCATGGAAGGAATGTTGTCTTTGAGGGGTTCAGCTGACTGTGAGTTTCTCTTTCTCCACCTCTTCCTCCGCCGGCTCCAGTGCGCACTGCCCTGGCCAACTCCCCGTTTCTGCAGCAGAAGGATTACCGCTCGCTGGCCCGCGAAGCCGACCGCATCCTGCTGGCTGCGAGGACGTTCGCGGTCCAAGCGGCGGTCCCCGGATCTCCAGCGGCGCCCGAGCTTCAAGCATCGCCCTCAGCGCCGGACGAGCCAGTGGTCGTAGCAGGGGTCGCCCGCAGGCGGTCAGGGGCCGCATTTTGTTTCTACCACCAGCGTTTTGGCGCCAAAGCACGACGGTGCGTCCCACCGTGCAGTTTCAAGCCGCAGGGAAACGAGGACGCCAGCGCCCGCTAGCAGTCGCGGCCGTTGGCGACAAGGAAAGGCTGCTTTTCATTGAAGACTCGAGGTCGGGGAGGCGGTTCCTGGTGGACTCCGGCTCGCAGAAGAGCCTCGTTCCCCCGACTGGCTCCGACAGGTTAGCAGAAGGCTGCGGGCCGCAGCTAACCGCGGCTAACGGCTATCCCATCAAGACGTTTGGCGAAAGGTTGGTGACTGTTCGTTTCCATGAACGGGACTTCCAGTGGAACTTTGTGGTAGCTGCTAGCTCAGTCCCTATTTTAGGGGCTGATTTTCTTTGTGCTCACGGGCTCCTGGTTGATTTAGCTAACAGACGTTTGATCGACGCTGTGTCTTTTTCGTCACTGCCTTGTGAGACGCGAGGAGCTGGGCCTTTAATGCATGCTAACTTTTTAGCTTCGGGTAATGTGTTTCAGCGTTTATTGTCTGAATTCCCCTCGCTGACTGTTCCTGATTTTGCAAACACAAACACAAAACATGGGGTCGAACATTATATTCCCACAACGGGCCCCCCGGTGTTCGCACGTGCACGCCGCCTTGATGCTACTAAGCTAGCAATAGCACAGGAAGAGTTTGCTAACATGGAGCGTTTAGGCATCGTGCAACGCTCAAACAGTCCGTGGGCCTCCCCCCTGCACATGGTGCCCAAGGCAGACGGCAAATGGCGTCCATGTGGGGATTTCCGCCGCCTTAATAACATCACAGAGAACGATCGTTATCCCATCCCCCACATCCAGGATTTTTCAGTGCACCTGGCTGGGACCTCCATTTTTTCTAAAGTAGATTTAGTACGGGGGTACCACCAGGTTCCTGTGCATGTGGAGGATGTCCCTAAGACCGCTGTTATCACGCCTTTCGGCCTTTTTGAGTTTTTGCGCATGCCTTTTGGTCTTAAAGGTGCAGCACAAACATTTCAGCGGTTGATGGATTCAGTCCTAAGGGGTCTGTCCTTCGTATTTGTGTACCTGGATGACGTCCTGGTGGCTAGCAGCTCGGCTGAGCAGCACTTGTCCCACCTCCGTGAGGTTTTTCAGCGCCTGGCAGCACATGGCCTGATTGTAAATACAGCGAAATGCCAGTTTGGGCTGCCAGTCATTGACTTTTTGGGCCACCGCATTTCTGCAAGTGGTGCCGTCCCGTTACCAAACAAAGTGCAGGCGGTGTCAGATTTCCCACAGCCCCAGTCTGTTAAAGCGCTACAAGAATTTTTGGGAATGGTTAACTTCTATAACCGTTTCCTCCCCAGGGCAGCACAACTGCTGCGTCCGCTCTATGGAGCGCTGAAAAAGAAAAAGCCCAACGACAGCGTGGACTGGACACCAGAACGCCTACAGGCATTTGGTGATGCTAAAGCTGCACTGGCCACTGCTGCCCTTTTGGCCCATCCATCCCCAGCGGCGCAAATAGCTTTAACAACCGACGCATCTGATGTTGCGGTGGGGGCTGTGTTAGAACAGCAGGTTTCCGGGGTTTGGCAGCCGCTTGCATTTTTCAGCCGTACGCTGCGGGACAATGAGCTGAAATACAGTGTTTTTGACAGAGAGTTGCTGGCGCTTTACCTGGCCACACGCCATTTCAGGTTTTTCCTGGAGGGCCGCCGGTTCACTGCATATGTTGACCACAAACCCTTGGTGTTTGCGATGTCAAAAATTTCTGACCCCTGGTCTGCTCGCCAGCAACGCCACCTCGCAGCGGTGTCTGAATTTACTACAGACATTCAGCATGTGGCTGGAAAATCCAACGTGGTGGCCGACTGTCTCTCCCGGGTGCTGATCTCTCCCGTATACGTTGGCATCGATTTTTCTGCTATGGCTGCGGACCAACGTAGCGACGCAGAAATACTCGAGCTCCAGTCCGGGCCCACGGGCCTCGAGTTGGAGGAACGGCAGGTGAATGACGGAGGTCCCCTCCTGCTCTGTGATGTTTCTACTGGCAGGCCCCGCCCCCTGGTTCCAGTTTCATGGCGACGCCGCGTTTTTGACTCCTTACATTCCCTTTCTCATCCAGGTGTTAGAGCCTCGGTGAAACTGGTCAGTTCAAAGTTTGTTTGGCCCGGTCTGCGTAAAGCAGTTAAGGAGTGGGCAGCAGCGTGTGTCCCATGCCAGCGCGCTAAGGTTAACAGGCACACCAAAGCACCTTTGGAACCCTTCTCCATCCCAGGTCGGCGGTTTGATCATGTGCACGTAGACCTGGTGGGCCCTCTGCCTCCATCACAAGGTTTTACTCATCTGCTGACTATGATAGACCGGACCACCAGGTGGCCTGAGGTGGTTCCTTTGACATCCACGACATCTGCAGTGGTGGCCCGGGCATTTTTGTCTACCTGGGTGGCGCGTTTTGGCCCCCCTTCAGACATTACATCAGACCGGGGCCCGCAGTTTGTTTCTGAACTTTGGTCTACCATGGCCAAGAGTCTGGGGACTAACGTTCACAGGACCACCGCTTACAACCCCCAAGCTAATGGTTTGTGTGAACGGTTTCACAGATCATTGAAAGCTGCACTGCGTGCTGCATTGACCGGTGACAACTGGATTGACCGTCTTCCCTGGGTTTTGTTGGGTTTACGTACCGCAACCAAAGAGGACCTGAGCTCTTCCCCGGCTGAACTGGTTTTCGGTCAACCTGTGCGCGTCCCCGGTGAGTTTTTACCTGAGGTACCCTCACCACAGTTTGCTCCACCGTTGCTCCATTTTTCACCTCAGGAGGCCCCTTTTCGTGTCCCTGGCCCGGTACATCATTGTTTACCGCAGTCATTTGTCCCTAAGAGTCTGGAGTCCTCTAAATTTGTTTTTGTCAAACACAATGCACACAGGACACCACTACAGCCTTTGTATGATGGACCGTTTCGGGTTCTTCAACCAGGTCCAAAACATTTCCTTTTAGATTTAGGGGGTCGTACTGAGACTGTCTGTATCGATAGGCTTAAACCAGCTCATGTTATGTCAGATGATCAGGTTGTTACGGCCCAGGCTCCTCGCAGGGGCAGACCTCCATCCACATTGTTAACGGACTGCTGTCCCCCTGCCAGAGACTCTCAACGTCCATTGGAGCCCGAATCTTCTGCAGGCCCTCCTCGGAGCCCTCCGCTTCATCAGACTGGTTCTGCAGGGCCCAGGTTCAGCCGTTCTGGTCGTTTAATCAAACCTAAAATGCGGGACTAGTGATGGACCTTACTGGGTGTTCTGGGGGGGCGTGTGTGGTGGACCACTAGGGGGCTCTACTCACACCCAGTGGACCGAATGTGTTACAGGATGCTTTTATTGTGAAAGGTCCAGAGGACCGGATGTTGTGTTGGTATATAAGGCGGTGTTGGGTGGTTTCCCGCCAGTTTCGTAGTAGGAGTTGATTAAAGTGAAGAACATTGTTGCCAGATTGGGCGGTTTACCGCCATTTGGGCGGTTTTCACTCTCTACTTAGCGGCTAAAAATAGCTTTGGGCGGGTGGTGATAATTTGGGCGGATTTGGAGTCAGATCGGCGGTTTCTGAGTTAACTATTAAATGAATTTCAAACAATCATTCATCATTATTTCATAGCAAAGCTCCTCTGACCTTTCTCCATCACTGATTGGCTATTGTCATCTGCCAGGGCGATCCCAACAGAGAACTGGTGAGGCAGTTAGTGGACGCCTCGTTGAGTGGGCTGGTCCGTAGCGGCGGTACGTCAGAGCGGCCGCCATATTGGATGTGGCAGAACTGCCGGTCAACTGATAGAAGGAAACGGACTGAACTTCATAAAGCACCGTTTTACAAAGTGTTTTATGCCTGTCATTCACACACACCGTGTGAATGACATTTGGACATATATTTGGAAAGCAAACATGCACCAAAGACAACATTTATAACTTTTAAAGTGATTAATAAAAATGTTTATTCCTTAAATGTTTAGGTTACAGTATGCTGGTGAAGATTCTCAGTCGTCCAGGACATGATAAAATCAAAAAAGGCATTCAATACAGAACAACTGGACTTTATAAAGTCCAGTTGTCCTGTATTGAATGCCTTTTTTGATTTTAGGTTACAGTATAGGTAAACACTAATTTTGAGTGTTAACAACTAATAATGTGTGTAACACTATTACTGTGATGATAAATATAGAAATATTCATTAGTGAACATTTAATGTGTCTATAATAATCAGTTCCTGAAATGTGACATGTTGATTTTCTTAATAAAGAGCACCAATGATCACATTTAACTGGTTTTGATTAATCACATTGAACAAATAAACACCGATATATCTTTACAGGAGTTGGGGGTACTGTGTGTGTGTGATTTATATATATATATATATATATATATATATATATATATATATATATATATATATATATATATTAGGGATGTGCCGATTGATCGGAAACCGATCAATCGTCACCGATAATCATTAAAGCGGATGTGATCGGCTTTTGCCTTCAATTACCGATCACAGAGCCTGTGATGTGAAGTTTGCTAACTGCAAAACGTGCGACGAAAAAGT
This sequence comes from Garcialebias charrua, assembly GCA_038048925.1. Lineage (NCBI taxonomy): Eukaryota > Metazoa > Chordata > Actinopteri > Cyprinodontiformes > Rivulidae > Garcialebias > Garcialebias charrua. Next base: position 54,086 of record JBBPBX010004521.1, on the reverse strand, counting down.
ACCTCGTGGAGGAAGTTCAACGAAGTCCTTCAACACAACAAACCTAATTCGTCATTAAAATGTTTTAATACGTTTTAATAACTTACCAAAAGCCGTCTGCCAGCGCCCCCATAACAGCAACACCTGTTAGCATGTAGCTCCACCGAGTAGCCCACCGAGTCCGCTCCGCTGCGCAGTTACGGGCAGTCCAGTTTAGCTGCGGCTTCAAAAAGGCTGTCGGCTTTGTTATTCCAAGTTAGCTGGGTGTCCCCCGATATCTTCTGCTTCCAGTCCGACATCGAGGCGAGCTCCAGGAACCTCTGATCGCACAAAGCCGGCTGTCTGCTGCAGGTCCGGTTTAGCATGTTAGCCTTAGCTCATACCATGAGCTGCTGGTCTCGCGCGGCGCTGTAGGAACGCTCGGCGGTGTGATCGCAGCTGCTGCTCCAGTCCTGAGACATTCACAGAGTTCAGAGGAGTGTTTCCAGTTAATTTATCCGTATGAGGCATCCTCTTATGGGAGAAACAGTCCTCCAAAAGCCGACTGCCGAACTAATGAATGTAAAATGGCGGAGGCGGTATTTCCTGGTTCTTCTTCTTCTTCTATAGAGTGAATGGCGGTTGGCGAACTCATATTAAGCGCATTACCGCCACCTGGTTCCCGCAGGAAGTTGTTCAAAAGAGCACGAAATTATTTAAAAATAATAATAATGATACTTAACGTACAGTATTTATAAAGCCATTTGTAAAAACAGCCAACAGTGCAGCTTTAAGTAGCAAATGGGGTATTTTAGTTTTTTATATGAAGTAATAGATGTGTTTTTTTTTAAAAACAATAAAAAAACTTTTTATTTTATTGAAAGTTAGTAAGGTAAACATTTTTCTTTGATAATGCAGTTGATAATTACTTTTATTTACTTTGTTCTCTGAAATAAATTAGTAAAAATATGTTTTTGTCTGAATTATGGTGATTTTATGGTTCTGAAAATAACATGAGTGCTGCTTCTGGCTACAAGATTCAGATCTTGTAGCCAGAAGCAGCACTCATAAATTACAGGTAAGCCATTTGATCGGTGATCGGTGATCGGTTTATGTGATCGGCTCACATATAGGCAATCGGTTTTTTGATCGGTATCGGTGATCGTCACACATAGGTGATCGGTATCGGTATCGGTTTCAAAAAACCTGATCGGCACATCCCTAATATATATATATATATATATATATATATATATATATATATATATATATATATATATATATATAATTTTTTTTGTAAATACAGAAGTAAAAAAAGAAAAAGTCTGTTGGATAAAAGAAGAAGCGTTTCTACAATTTTTTAACCCATCCAGAGGACCTAATTTAACTCTTATCCCCCCCCCCGCTTTGCTGTATGTGATGTGTCACGTGACACTTTCTGATTGGGCGGGTTTTCGGCGGTGTTTAACAGATTTTTGGGCTGGAAAACCTGGATTCTATCTGGCAACACTGGTGAAGAACTGCATCCTGTCTCCTGTGTCGTCTCTTCACCACCTCCTACAACAGATAAATTTGGAGCTGCTTTGATTTGACTGAGCAAGACTGAATTTTGTAACACGACAAAGTCAGAAGAAGTTAGTGGGACGTAAAGGTCCCTTACTTTAAATTGCCATCAACATAACAAATGTCTCTCAGGTAAGATGAAAATGAAGTTGGCAAGGGGTTATTTCCCTTTGGACCAGCCCTCTAGAAAAGTCTAGGTGTCTCCCAACAGGCTCTAAAGTGAGGCCTAAAAGACCATGAAGCCTGGGCAGCCGTTTGTATCTTGATGTGTGGAGCTGCAGCAGTTCTGGTCTAGAGATAAAACTTGTCTGGTTGTCAGAGGAGCATCCAGTCAGCATCAGTGCAGAGGTCGGTTCTTGAGTCAACTGATCTGGATCCAATGGAGCCTAGAGATAAATCAACCTTAGAGCAAATTGATGGAGAACTTTGATCACTCTGAAGCATTGTTGTTGCACCGAACTGACGACTGTTAAAACTGCACTTTGGTGAAAGAACTCTTTACATCACAGTTTGCACAGAACACGGCTGTTGGAGAAAAATATACCGGTACTTACGGTGGCCGAGGGGTGCAAAAAGAAAACAGTGCTCCAAAAGATGAAACGCGCTGCAAAAGATAAAACGCGCACCAAAAGGACGAACGCGTTGCAAACCTAAATGCTGCAAATTAAAAAGCAGCTGCAACGCAAAAAAGAAAACAGCGCTGCAAAAGATGAAACGCGCTGCAAAGGATGAAACACGCTCCAAAAGAACGAACACGTTGCAAACCCAAATGTTGCAAATTAAAAAGCAGCTACAACGGAAGTGCTCCAGACCACTAGGGGCAGTCGAACAAAAAAGAGGTCTTGACGCAGCGTATACTATCTGTACTTCTGGAACGGATTCTCCCTCGGGAGATCTGAAACTTCACAGAATTTCACTCATTCAACCTTTATTTATAGAGGTTAAATTATAAGATATACTTTAGCTTAAGGTAAGGTTAATAAACTCTGTATTTACGTGTTTGTTAGTTGTGGTTTACAACGTTATCCATCATTGCAGCAACTTTGCAGTTTGACTCCCATTACCCACTGGAGCACAAGTTAGGAGTCATCAGGACTGTATCACAGAGCAGAGAGCGTCCCCACTAACTCAGGAGCCAGACAGAAGGAGAAATCACACACAAAACAGGCTCTAGAGAAATGTGGATATCCTAACTGGGCCTTCCTGAAAGCAGAGAAGAAACCCAAACAGGACTCCAGCCAGCCATCAGGTGAAAAGAAGGAACCCAGACCCAGACCAGTGGTCATTCCGTATGTTGCAGGAGTTTCAGAGACATTGAGACGTTTATTTTCTAAACACAACGTCCCAGTGGCTTTTAAACCCCAAAATACATTACGGCAAAGACTGGTTCATCCCAAAGATCCAGTCCCCCGGCACAAACAGAGTAATATTGTGTATGCTGTTCAGTGTCAGGAGGGCTGTGATCAGTCTTATATCGGGGAAACTAAACAGCCACTGGCCAAAAGGATGGCCCAGCACAGAAGATCAACATCATCAGGTCAGGACTCTGCAGTCTACACTCATCTCCAGGCCAGCGGTCACTCTTTCAGGGATGAAGATGTTCACATCCTTGATAGAGAGGAACGATGGTTTGAGAGAGGAGTAAAGGAGGCCATCTTTGTGAAAAGAAACCGTCCATCATTAAACAGAGGTGGAGGCCTCCGGGTTCAACTGTCCCCCTCTTACAATGATGTTATTGGTAGTCAGGGTTGCCAGATCTCCAGACCGAAAGAAGCGATCAGCTCCTTCAAAACAAGCACAAACAAGCGACTCGCTCTTTCAAAAAAGGCCCCAAAAAAGCCCAGCTGGCAACCCATCCCATTGTGTAAAAAAAGGCCGTTTTAAACAGTATAAACATATTTATTATGGCATTACATATAACCAGCAAAATTATACATTAAAGAACGTATTCAGTCTAAAAAATAAAAATACATTTTGCATTTTTATACAGCTGGTTTGTCATGTGTACAAATTAAAAAATAAAATTAAAATTAAACTGCAAAGTCAACAAAACAACTTTCTTTATACTGATGCTCAATGAAGCAGGTAGAAAAAAAAACAGCATACAGGCAGGAAAAAACTTTGATTTCTTAAAACTCTGTTTAAAAGTCTCCCATCTGTGGTCGGATCCAGTCTTGAAGAGCACGCTCTTTCTCCCAATCTTTATTATATTTTTTCCATATTTACCCCACTTAGAGCTCATATTAGCGTTGTCTTGTCTAGACAAAGAATAAAGAACAGAGACAAAGAATAAAGAACAATGTTGCATTCGCGTGTAGTCGGATGTCCCGTGAAGAAACACGGTTTTTAATTTTAAACTCACTTTGAAAGTAATTTTCATTAATTTATCATTTTGTTTGCTAAAAACTAACATAGTTGAATGATACAAGATATATATGTTGTGTCACTATATGCAAAGTTCAAAAATGATGTCACAATACCTTTAAAATAACTTCAGGAGTTCGGCTCTATCGCTTGCGCCAACTGCACCTGAACGTAACACATCCGCCTTGACGTAACATACGTGGAAGGGGGCGTGACAAACTACCTACCACTCGCATTACTGCTCGACTGAAAAACAAGCACAAATAAGCGACTCAATGTCCGCGAGAAGCCCAAAAAACCGTCACAAGCGGCTGACCAAATTTGAAAGCGACTCCAGGAAAAAACAGGCCCAATGCCGCTTGAAATAAGCGGACTTGGCAACTATGTTGGTAGTATCACTCAGCCCTCTGTGAATAGCAAACAACCATCAGGGTGCTAACGATCCATCGTTAGGCTGATGGTCCTCCTTGATCATGTGAGCAGCTGGTTTCAGGCTGTCATCAGCCAACTGGTCGATCCACTGTGAGAGGGTGCTATTTATAAGACTGAGCTGAATACAGCAGCTCAGACTGAGAAAGTCTTTCGGACGAAAGACAAAACGTTTCTACAATTTTTTTGCTTTGTTTTGTTTTGTTTTTTGAACATGTCCAGATGACCAGGCTTAGCTTTTTTAAACTTTAATAAACAAAAATAAAAAGGCTGGCATGGTGGCAAACTTTACAACTTGCAGATAGCACCGAGAAGAACCAGATCCTGCATGAATAAAGCACAATGTTCATCAGATGTGCAGAGTGGAACTGAAGGACTGTCAGGACAGGGACTGATGAGGAGACTGGAGGCAACTGAGCTTAATGGGACAGAGAGCAGGTGTGAGTGGACGTGGCAGGACTGAGGATGAAAGTTGACAATGCAAAATGACTAAAATAAAGAAACTAAACTTTAAAAGAAATAAAAAGTAACATAAACCTCAAAATGTAAAACTGAAAAAAAAAATACACGGATCATGGCAACAACAGACTGTCAGTTCTGGCAATCCTGAAACTTTTTTTTTTTCAGACATTGCTCAATCTTCTAGTTTCTCTCAGCCTTTGTGGTTCTTAACCTTTATGTTTGTTACAACTATCAGTCAGAACAAATAGCTCAGAAGTTCAACTCCCACTTAGTCCCAGAGGTCGAATAAACACAAAGATTTATGCGCTAACTCAACAGTCCCATTACCAGTGGTGGAGAAAGTACTCAAATACTATTAAGTAAAAGTACAAATAAACAGACAAAAATGTACTCTAGTAAAAGTAGAAGTACCACATTAATGTTTTACTTAAGTAAAAGTAAATAAGTACTTGCTTTTAAAAATACTTAAAGTATTAAAGTAAAAATACATGCTGAATGTATTACTGTATTCGCCGTTATATTATACGCTCCTGTGTATAATACGCTTTGTCCAATTATTGCCAAT
>JBBPBX010004521.1:9363-38936 GCA_038048925.1 Garcialebias charrua | reverse complement strand
AAACATACATTTTATTGGGGCAAGAATTAATATGTTTTTAAATCACATACAAACTAGAATTACATTAAACTGCAGCCGTGTGAAACCATTCAATATCCAGTATCAATGTTTTTTCATGTTCTACCTGGTTCAGCAAAGTTACGTAGTGGATCATCACCCATCACCCAACCGTTGTGAGCCAAGAAGTGGCAAATCTTGTCTGGATGGTCCAGCAGCTCCAGCTCTTGCTCAAAAGTCATTTCTTCATATGGGAAGGTGAAATACCTGAAATAAAGAAAAATTACCAAACATGATGCCTCATTTATCACAACCCAGTAATTATCAGTCTTTGTATCATTCTCTGACTTAGTCATTACTGTGGATTCATATTCATATTTTCCAAACAAGAACATGGTTAATCTAGTTGTCTGTGTTTATTATTAGTCCTCATATAATTAAAACTTCAAATATCACTGTACAAATTCACCCTGTTTTTTTAACTAAGATAAAATAAAACTTCAGTTGTGTGTAAAATAAATGTGTTGTCAAACTGAGTCGAAAAAAAGCACAGAATGCTGTGCAAAAGACATGAACATATTGATTGTTGCTATAATTTACTTTTTTTTTAAATCCAAGTCAAAATAATTAGATTTGTTTTCGAACACACACACACACACACAAAAAAAAGATAAGAACAAAATACCCTCCAACACTGGATCAGTCACACATACATAAATGACCTAAACAGAGGTGACGTGTGATTCTGCTCTTTGATTTGATTTGATTTGATGTTTATTCATTCATTTTAAAAGAACAATACAAGACAGTTTCATCAGATACAAGAATACAAGTAGGATAAAATGAAGGGAGCAGAAAGAAGATGAAATCTTATTATATCTGCCCCTTATTTCACAGTTTGTTCAACCAATGATAACCTTCAAGCAACATCACAGAATGAATAATTCTACTTATTTTTCTAACTGTAATACATAAACTAGATCACAAAATGAATAATTCTACTTAATTTTTCTAACTGTAATACACAAACTACATCACCCATAATTCTACTTAATTTTCTAACTGTGATACACAAACTACATCACAAAATGAATAATTCTACTTAATTTTTCTAACTAATACACAATTTTTCTAACTAATACACAAACTACATCACACTTAATTTTTTTTTTCTACTTAATTTTCCTATTTTTTTTATTATTATTTTTTTTAACTTAATTTTCCTAACTGTAATACACAAACTAGATCATAAAATGAATAATTCTACTTAATTTTTCTAACTGTAATACTCAAACTAAAAGATGGCACAACATCAAGATGTTCACAAAATGAATAATTCTACTTAATATTCCTAACTGTAATACACAAAATACATCACAAAAATGAATAATTCTACTTAATTTTTCTAACTGTAATACACAAACTGCTTCACAAAATGACTAACTCTACTTAATTTTTCTAACTGTAATACACAAACGCACTAAGCTACATCATAAGTACAACATAGGTGTAATACACAAACACGCAAGGTTACATCATATATAGTTTTTGAGCAAGTCCTTTTTGACCTTTTTCTTAAATGTATGCATTGATTTTTCATTTTTAACATCACTCTCCAGAGCATTCCACAATCGAACTCCCTGAATTGAGGTAGACCGTCCCTTTAAGCTGGTTCTGAATTGTGGTTTGATGAATATCTCTGTCCCTTTGAGATTGTAATAACTTTGTCTTTTTATAAAGTTTCTTTGGATATTTAACGGTAATGTGTTATTATGAGCCCTATACATAACTGATAGAATACTATATTCTACCAATTCCTGGAATTTCAATAAGTTTAGCTGAAGAAACAAAGTGTTTGATGGGTGACTGAAATGTTTTCTGGTGATTACTCTAACAGCTCTCTTTTGTAAAATAAAAACAGGCTTTGTAATAGTTTTGCACGCTTTTCCCCAAACCTCAATACAATAGATTAAATGTGGAGCAATGATTGTGTTATACAACATATGTAAAACTTTATCAATTAAAAAATCCCTGACTTTATACAGTACTGCAATTGATCTAGCTATTTTTTTTTAATGGAATTTACATGATGTTTCCACGTCAGTTTGTCATCAATGATAACACCCAGAAACTTCACTTCACTCACTTTACAGATCACAACATCTTCAATTTCAAATGGATCGTCATCAACAATTCTCTTTTTGTTACTGAATATCATGTAATTAGTTTTATCTAAATTCAAAGATAATTTGTTTAATTTAAACCAAGTTTGTATTTTTATAAATTCTGTTTTCATCATATCCAAAATCTGTTTTATGTCATTACCCGAACAGAAAAATGTGGTGTCATCGGCAAAAAGAACACATTTAAGTAGTCCTGACACATTTACCAAGTCATTCACATATAAAATAAATAACTTTGGTCCAAGCACAGAACCCTGAGGAACTCCACAAGTGATATCACGGAGGTCAGATCTAACATCATTTATTTGCACAAACTGTTTCCTGTCCTTCAAATAGCTAGATACCCACTGTAATGCTGGTCCTCTAATACCATATTTATTTAGTTTTTCAAGGAGAATGGTGTGGTCAATGGTATCAAATGCTTTTTTTAGATCAACAAAAACACTAACACAGTACTGTTTATGATCGACAGCATTAGTTATTTGTTCCATTAAATCCATGAGAGCCATTGACGTAGAGTTTTTTTCTCTAAACCCATATTGACTGCTACTTAAAATATTTTGTTTATCAATAAATTGATCCAATCTGGTCACAAATAGTTTTTCTAGAATTTTTGAGAACTGTGGTAATAAGGATATTGGCCTATAATTATTGAATACACATTTATCACCATTTTTAAAAAGAGGAATTACCTTTGCTACTTTCATGTTATCTGGAAATATTCCTGTTGAAAAAGATAAATTGCATATATATGTAAATGGTTCAATAACATAACTTATTATTTCTTTTACGAACATCATATCCATGTCCACCCAGTCTTTTGATCTCTTGTCTGAGAGATTTTTACCATTTTCATAATTTCCTCTTTGTTAGTTCCACTAAGAAAAATACTGTTGGTGCAGCTTTTAATTGAATGACACACCTTATTATCTACTTTTGGTATTTTAGCTGCAAGGCTTGATCCAATATTTACAAAATATTGATTAAATTCATTTACGATATCATTCTCATCATGTATTTCTTTGTCATCTTTCACAAAATATTTTGCAATGTTCGTTTTTGTTTTATGACTTTTTAGAACATCATTTATTACTCGCCATGTTGTTTTAGTGTCACCATTGCTCTTGTTTAATAAATCACTATAGTATTCTTTCTTGCATCTTCTTATAATCATTACCAATTTATTTTTATATTTTTTATATTTTTCTTCAGCTTGTTGTGTTCTCGTTTTTAAGAAACATAAATACAAGTTTTTTTTTTTTTACAAGCATTTCTCAACCCTTTAGTCATCCAAGGTTGGTCAACAATATTTCTTTTTCTACAATTTCTTTGCACACAATTCTTTTCATACAGAGCTTCTAAAATGTTCATAAATTCATCATATGATCTGTTAACATCATCAATATACACGTCCTTCCAGTTTTGCTTCTGTAAATCATCTTTTAATTGATCCATAGCTTTTTTTGATGTGTTTATTATTTTTTTCTTAATTGTAACTTCTTTTGTAATGTTTTGATCATTTCTGTAGATAGTGAAAACTGGTAAATGATCACTTAAATCAGTTGTTAAGATACCACCTGTCATATCCCCATTAGTTATATTTGTGAAAATGTTGTCAATTATCGTAGCACTATGAGTTGTAATTCTTGTTGGTTTTGATATTAACGGATAAAGATTTAAACTATACATTGAATTTAGAAATGTGCTGATATTATTTGAATCTGTTTTATTTCCCAGGTGATGATGTTCTAAAAAGTCATAAAACAAAAACGAACATTGCAAAATATTTTGTGAAAGATGACAAAGAAATACATGATGAGAATGATATCGTAAATGAATTTAATCAATATTTTGTAAATATTGGATCAAGCCTTGCAGCTAAAATACCAAAAGTAGATAATAAGGTGTGTCATTCAATTAAAAGCTGCACCAACAGTATTTTTCTTAGTGGAACTAACAAAGAGGAAATTATGAAAATGGTAAAAAATCTCTCAGACAAGAGATCAAAAGACTGGGTGGACATGGATATGATGTTCGTAAAAGAAATAATAAGTTATGTTATAGAACCATTTACATATATATGCAATTTATCTTTTTCAACAGGAATATTTCCAGATAACATGAAAGTAGCAAAGGTAATTCCTCTTTAAAGTCTCCACACAAGAAAACTTTTTTATTTAAACTCTTTTCCAGTAGTTGTATGATTTTATCGGTGAATATTTCTATATTTGAGCCTGGTGATCGAATACACAACTTATGGATATGTTTTTAGCATTTTCATTTAATATTTCTATTGTTATTATTTCCATAAGATTGTCAACAATTATTGACATTTCTTTAATTATTCTACACTTTATTTCATTTTTGACAAATAGAGCTACTCCTCCACCTTTTTTATTGTTTCTGTTTAAATGATATAATTCATATCCTTCGATGTGAACGTTATTTTTGTTTTCATCATTAAGCCATGTCTCTGACAGTGCTATTAATGTAAAAGTTCTGTTTAACTGTTTTAAATAATCTGTTATTTTGGATATATTTGCATTTATACTTCTACTATTGATGTGAATAATAGAGAGATCTCCATTTGTTATATTGATGTCATTAAACTTTTCTTCATTATAGTATTCACAGTCTTTTATAGCAGGATAAAAGTTTGCATCAACCATATCTTCAACATTGTATATTTTAAATTCTGAGTCTTCGTTTGTTGCCGTCATGTTTTAATGTATTTGTTTGTTTGTTCATTTTTGTCAATTTTTGTGTATGAACATGTGATAGTGATTGGTGATTTGTCATTTTTGAGCTCATTTGAATGTGTCTAAGGGCCAGTTTACACGGCGCGTATTTTGAGTGTAACCGCTACTTTTTCTTTGCGACTTTGCTTATCGCCTACACGACGCTGCTGGCCCCCCTCGATGACACCGATACTTTTCTGACCCTGCTCTCAAGGTGGAAGTTTTTCGCAGACCCCCCGCTGATAATGTAAACATCTCCCGTGGAGCTTTTGTGTCAACCACATGCGCGCAGCCCGCATGCGCGTGGACAGTCTGACATTTCACGTGTCACGTTGCAAAATATAACAGTTTAACAATAATAAACAGTATTTATGTTGGCGTGGGAGATGTAAATTTATCTGAACTACAGTATCTATCTGGACTCGTTACATTTTTTAAACAGTGCGTAACGTGCTGTGAAAATGAAGACAGCAGGTTTATTTTTTATTTATTTATTTATTTATTCAGCACCAAAGTTTAAACACAAACACTGAGAATTAAACTGAACACACTATTAAAACACGTGAACCGAACTGTAACTATGTTAATGAACTGGACTCGTGCTGTGTGTTCATCTGGACCCATCAGAACCGCCGAACCGTCTGCCTGCTGGAGCGACAGCTTCTCCACCTGGCAGAAATAAATAAATAAATAAATAAAAACTCAGTTGTTGTGTGATCAAAGTAAACACAAGCAAACATTATATTAAGAACGTTGATTTACCTGCTGTAAGTCAGCTGTTTATCACGCTGGAAAGTCCGGTTCTGGTCCACAGTCCACTCAGCGGTTCTGGTTCTGGTCCACAGGCTCAGTGCAGCTTGTTAGATGAAGCGGGTCCCACTGACTCAAATCTGTTGACTCTTATCCAAATTCCAGCTTTAACTTGTTGTTAACTTGTTGACAACAACTTGTAGTTAGCTGATTTTAGCCAGAGAGGAAAACAGACAAAGCAGCTGGTCTGTTTACCTCAGGCAGCGCATGCGCAGTAGTGAAGGTTCCAAAAATCACAGCGCCATCTAATGGCCCAGCATGGTAACTACAATGAAATCATGAGGACGGGGGGTGGAGGGGGAGAGAGTCGTATCCACAGAATTCGACCGTGTCAATGCAAAACTTTTCACCTAATTAACATACCCAAAACATCCGTTTCCCCCACACAGTGTCCGTGTAAACAGGGCCTAAGTCTTTCAGTTCTTTTATTATTTTAGCTTGAGAATTTTCATGTACTTTGATCCAGATGTTTCCGTTTCTTGTCCAAGTTTTTTTTATTTTTCCATTCTTTTTCAACCACCTTGCTGCATGTGCAATGTTTGCGTTTTTTTTAGTTAGGTGTTCATTCATGAAGACCTCAGTTTTTGCGAGTTTCTTTGACTGCATCATTACCCTGTTTCTTTGATTCCTTCCAATGAATCTCACGACTACTGATGGTTTATTTTTGTTAACTCTATTGGGCAGTGTGTAACAGGTGGAAATGTCATCACGTTTAATGTCAATGTCTTTGCCATTTAAGAAAGTGACTACCTGATTCTCCAGAGACTGCAGTTGTTCTGGTGGTCCGTCTTCAGTCGTGGTAACGTCTGCAGTTACTTCTGAATATGTTCGGCGTTTAACCTCGAGTCCAGAAATGACCATGTTCTCGCCTCTTATGTATTGTTCCATGTCCTCACACTTTTGTTCCAATTGAGCTAATCGTTCTTCTCTGATGACCTCCTGAGCTTTCATTTGTTTCATCTCCTCTACCAGTTGATTAAAGTTTTTTTGCTCAGCTCTCAGACTTGTAAGTTCCTCAGTGAGAACGTTTACTGCATTTTTCAATTCCTCCATTAACTCCAGATTTTTATCCACCGATTTTTTACTCGCCGACTCCTGTCTCTGCGGCTCCGTTTTCTTTGTTTTCCCAGGACTCATCTCGCCTGCTTCTTCTGGTCTGGATACAGAAATTCACTGTTCCACAGCAACTCACTCGCCGATCTGCTCCCGTACTCAGCAACTCGCTCGCTGCTCTGTTCATGTCCAACAGTAACCAGCTTGCTTCCCGTCCAACAGCAACTCGATCGTTGCTCTGCATCCGTTTTCAGCAACTCGCTCGCTGTCCTGCTCCCGTCCAACAGCAACTCACTCGTTGCTCTGCTCACGTACAATCAGCTTGCTGCACTGTTCCCGTCCAACAGCAACCGGCTTGTTGCTCTGCTCACGTCAAGCAGCAATCAGCTTGCTGCACTGTTCCCGTCCAACAGCAACCAGCTTGTTGCTCTGCTCATGTCAAGCAGCAACCAGCTTGTTTCTCTGCTCCCGTCCAACAGCAACTCACTCGTTGCTCTGCTCACGTCCAACAACAACCAGCTTGTTGCTCTGCTCACGTCAAGCAGCAATCAGCTTGCTGCACTGTTCCCGTCCAACAGCAACCAGCTTGTTGCTCTGCTCACGTCAAGCAGCAATCAGCTTGCTGCACTGTTCCCGTCCAACAGCAACTCACTCGTTGCTCTGCTCACGTCCAACAACAACCAGCTTGTTGCTCTGCTCACGTCCAACAACAACCAGCTTGTTGCTCTGCTCACGTCAAGCAGCAATCAGCTTGCTGCACTGTTCCCGTCCAACAGCAACCAGCTTGTTGCTCTGCTCATGTCAAGCAGCAACCAGCTTGTTTCTCTGCTCCCGTCCAACAGCAACTCACTCGTTGCTCTGCTCACGTCCAACAACAACCAGCTTGCTGCACTGCTCCCGTCCGACAGCAACTCGCTCGTTGCTCGTCCAACAGCAACCAGCTTGCTGCTCTGCTCACGTCCAACAGCAACTTACTCGTTGCTCTGCTCACGTCCAACAACAACCAGCTTGTTTCTCTGCTCCCATCCAACAGCAACTCACTCGTTGCTCTGCTCACGTCCAACAACAACCAGCTTGCTGCACTGCTCCCGTCCAACAGCAATTCGCTTGTTGCTCGTCCAACAGCAACCAGCTTGCTGCTCTGCTCACATCCACAGCATACAGCTTAGGCAGGTCCTGTCCACCAGCAACCAGTTCAGCTCAGCTCAGCTCAGCTCTCGTCCATCTGGGGCCTGGATGTAATTTATTGTCCCACAGCAGCACTCCAATGCCTCTCTGGCCTCACCAGTTCACAGACTACAGATTTTCAGCCCGTAGCAACATCCATCCATCCATCCATCCATCCATTCATTTTCTTCCGCTTATCCGGGGTCGGGTCGCGGGGGTAGCAGCCTAAGTAGGGAGGCCCAGACTTCCCTCTCCCCAGCCACTTGGAGCAGCTCCTCTGGGGGAATCCCAAGGCGTTCCCAGGCCAGCCGAGAAACATAGTCCCTCCAGCGTGTCCTGGGTCTTCCTCTGGGTCTCCTCCCGGTGGGACATGCCCGGAACACCTCACCAGGGAGGCGTCCAGGAGGCATCCTAACCAGATGCCCGAGCCACCTCAACTGGCTCCTCTCGATGTGGAGAAGCAGCGGCTCTACTCCGAGTCCCTCCCGGATGACTGAGCTTCTCACCCTATCTCTAAGGGAGAGTCCAGCCACCCTGCGGAGAAAACTCATTTCAGCCGCTTGTATCCGAGATCTTGTTCTTTCGGTCATAACCCAAAGCTCATGACCATAGATGAGGGTGGGAACGTAGATCGATCGGTAAATTGAGAGCTTTGCCTTTTGACTCAGCTCTCTCTTCACCACGACAGACCGGTACAGCGCCCGCTTCACTGCGGACGCTGCACCTATCCGCCTATCGATCTCACGCTCCAGTTTTCCCTCATTCGTGAACAAGATCCCGAGATACTTAAACTCCTCCACTTGGGGCAGGACCTCCTCCCCGACCCGGAGAGGGCACGCTACCCTTTTCCGGCTTGCCCGTAGCAACAATCCCCCCCAAAAAAATTTTTAAATTAAAAAAATTGCCTTTAAAAAAAATCTGTGTATTCTGAAACAAAACGGATTTTTAGCTCAACTAAAAGCCTTAAATATTAAAAATTTTGAATGCATTTTCAAAGTTGTTTAATTGCTAAATGATTAAACCAGTATTGAAGCTGTAAGAAATCCAGTCTTAAAACGTTAAGCCCTGGAATATTTAGATTAAAACTGCGAGTAACCAGAAAAATCTCAAACTAAACATGGAAGGAGTTTAAATTTACTAAAGCGGCCCAGCACGGAGTCCGCTATCGGAGTGTAGGGGAACACCTCACCTCAGAGACACATCACCTCAGCTCAAACAAACAAAAGAGTTCACCTCACTTTAAATATTATTCATGTGTTTTGTGTTTGAAACTGTTAAAACAAGATTAATCTATTCCCTTTGGAATGAAAAGACATATTTTATTCAGTCTCAGCTCACAAACTTCTCAATTTGACACTAAAAATTAAGAGACTGTCACTGTGTTAACTTCATGGCAACATGAACTCCTTTTCTCATGAAACGGACCGACTGTTTTAATGAGAGCTGTGTTCAACTGACCTCAGAGTTTCTAAAACATCTGAACTGGCTACGCTGATAACTTGCCTTATCGAAAAGGAGTATAACTCCCAGAGACTCGTTCTCATGAAGATAAAACTACAAGAAGCCTTTGTTCAAACTGACATTCCTTTTTACAAGAGATGGACAGTTGACAACGACACCGTTTGGTTAAAAATATTGCATGTTATTAATTCAAAGATGTCATTTCTGTTTATTTCATGCTGAATGTTTATTCATGAAATGTGTGTTTTAAGTAATCTTTCTGTAAGATAATACATTTGTCTTATTTTCTCTTTAAAAGGAAAAACTTTAAGGCAGAAAACAGGACGTTAGATTTATAAACACAAGCAAAAGTTAAAACCACACCTTTCGAGGTGAATCCATCTTATCTGTTTTACAAACAGTTAAGTTTCACTTCGACTGGCACTTGTACTTTGATTTGCACTTCGACTTGTACTGCTTCGCTTCGACTACTTCATCACTTCTAAGAAAGCAGTACTTCTGAGAGAAACCTTCTGAGAGAGAAGCAGCAGCTTCTGAACTTCTTCAGGAAAACAACTTCATGGAAGACACAAAAACATGGCAGGTTGGCTTTCTTGGACTGTGAGGTCTCAGTTTCTGATAGAGGACATTTGCAAACTGAGGTGTACCACAAACCGACTCACACAGACCAGTATTTACAGTTTGACTCCCATCACCCTCTGGAGCACAAGTTAGGAGTCATCAGGACTCTGTACCACAGAGCAGACAGCGTCCCCACTAACTCAGGAGCCAGACAGAAGGAGAAATCACACACAAAACAGGCTCTAGAGAAATGTGGATATCCTAACTGGGCCTTCCTGAAAGCAGAGAAGAAACCCAAACAGGACTCCAGCCAGCCATCAGGTGAAAAGAAGGAACCCAGACCCAGACCAGTGGTCATTCCAGATGTTGCGGGAGTTTCAGAGACATTGAGACGTTTATTTTCTAAACACAACGTCCCAGTGGCTTTTAAACCCCAAAATACATTACGGCAAAGACTGGTTCATCCCAAAGATCCAGTCCCCCGGCACAAACAGAGTAATATTGTGTATGTTGTTCAGTGTCAGGAGGGCTGTGATCAGTCTTATATCGGGGAAACTAAACAGCCACTGGCCAAAAGGATGGCCCAGCACAGAAGATCAACATCATCAGGTCAGGACTCTGCAGTCTACACTCATCTCCAGGCCAGCGGTCACTCTTTCAGGGATGAAGATGTTCACATCCTTGATAGAGAGGAACGATGGTTTGAGAGAGGAGTAAAGGAGGCCATCTTTGTGAAAAGAAACCGTCCATCATTAAACAGAGGTGGAGGCCTCCGGGTTCAACTGTCCCCCTCTTACAATGCTGTTATTGCTAGTATCACTCAGCCCTCTGTGAATAGCAAACAACCATCAGGGTGTTAACGATCCATCGTCAGGCTGATGGTCCTCCTTGATCATGTGAGCAGCTGGTTTCGGCTGTCATCAGCCAACTGGTTGATCCACTGTGGGAGGGTGCTATTTATAAGACTGAGCTGAACTCAGCTTCTCAGACTGAGGAAGTCTTTCGGACGAAAGACGAAACGTTTCTACAGTTTTTTTTTTGCTTTGTTTTGTTTTGTTTTTTGAATGTCCAGAGGACCAGACTTAGCTTTTTTGGATTTTTCTACCTGGATTATTGAGCATGCATCAGGGTATTCATGGAAGACAACTTCATCCTTTGAGCAGAGACGAGAGGAGAAACCGGTTTCTGCACTGAAACTCAGAGAATACTTCCTACATCCTAGGAAGAAAGAAACGAGATGGGACAGAGCCAGCACCTTCCCAGAGTGAACTGTGAGTAATCCATCCAGAACAGTTATCCATTAAACCAGGTCCAGAGGACTAGTCAAGGTAACTCGGGAGATTTAGCAAATTACGAGCTACCCGATCTGCACCCATCCTGCCTGGTATCTCCGGAAACTGTTCACTGGAGGACAACGCATGATTTCATCTATTTGCTGGTGACCCTACATCACAACTTATCAGACCTACTTAGCTCACGTCACACCATTTAACCTTACTTCACAATAACAGCACATTAAACTCAGAGTTCAGCTTAGAAACAAACAGTCCTAAGTCTGCCTTTAAGTTTAATCTATTTTACTCATCAAAGCCTTTTGATGTTCAGTCAATTTTGTCATGCATATATAATCACAGACTCTTATTTTTTTAATAAAATACATAAAATCAACTGAATTTGTGATTATTTTGGCACATATGTGTGTGTTAATTGATTAGATGCCCTTTAAACATGAGAAAAGAACTCACATTATTTTGGGGTAAATGAGACAGATTTTTCCTCTCTTAGGAAGGGGGTGCCCACACACGAGGTTATTTGCATATTACATGCACAATTTTATGAGCTTAATTCATAACTGATAATTAACAATTTATTTACAACCCCATTATCCTCTACAGGAGTGAAAGTTAACAGAAAACATTCAATTTTAAGCCGTCACAAAACTAAGTCTAACTCATCTACCTCATCATCCTGTGGTCTACCTCATCATCCTGTGGTCTACCTCATCATCCTGTGGTCTAACTCATCATCCTGTGGTCTAACTCATTATCCTGTGGTCTACCTCATCATCCTGTGGTCTAACTCATCATCCTGTGGTCTACCCCATCATCCTGTGGTCTACCTCATTATCCTGTGGTCTAACTCATTATCCTGTGGTCTACCTCATTATCCTGTTGTCTACCTCATTATCCTGTGGTCTAACTCATTATCCTGTGGTCTAACTCATTATCCTGTGGTCTACCTCATTATCCTGTGGTCTAACTCATTATCCTGTGGTCTAACTCATTATCCTGTGGTCTAACTCATTATCCTGTGGTCTAACTCATTATCCTGTGGTCTAACTCATTATCCTGTGGTCTAACTCATTATCCTGTGGTCTAACTCATTATCCTGTGGTCTACCTCATTATCCTGTGGTCTACCTCATTATCCTGTGGTCTAACTCATTATCCTGTGGTCTAACTCATTATCCTGTGGTCTACCTCATTATCCTGTGGTCTAACTCATTATCCTGTGGTCTAACTCATTATCCTGTGGTCTACCTCATTATCCTGTGGTCTACCTCATTATCCTGTGGTCTAACTCATTATCCTGTGGTCTAACTCATTATCCTGTGGTCTACCTCATTATCCTGTGGTCTACCTCATTATCCTGTGGTCTAACTCATTATCCTGTGGTCTAACTCATTATCCTGTGGTCTACCTCATTATCCTGTGGTCTAACTCATTATCCTGTGGTCTAACTCATTATCCTGTGGTCTACCTCATTATCCTGTGGTCTAACTCATTATCCTGTGGTCTACCTCATTATCCTGTGGTCTACCTCATTATCCTGTGGTCTAACTCATTATCCTGTGGTCTAACTCATTATCCTGTGGTCTACCTCATTATCCTGTTGTCTAACTCATTATCCTGTGGTCTAACTCATTATCCTGTGGTCTAACTCATTATCCTGTGGTCTAACTCATTATCCTGTGGTCTAACTCATTATCCTGTGGTCTAACTCATTATCCTGTGGTCTAACTCATTATCCTGTGGTCTAACTCATTATCCTGTGGTCTAACTCATTATCCTGTGGTCTACCTCATTATCCTGTGGTCTAACTCATTATCCTGTGGTCTAACTCATTATCCTGTGGTCTAACTCATTATCCTGTGGTCTACCTCATTATCCTGTTGTCTAACTCATTATCCTGTGGTCTATCCTGTGGTCTAACTCATTATCCTGTGGTCTAACTCATTATCCTGTTGTCTAACTCATTATCCTGTTGTCTACCTCAATATCCTATGGTCTACCTCATCATCCTGTGGTCTACCTCATCATCCTGTGGTCTAACTCATTATCCTGTGGTCTACCTCATTATCCTGTGGTCTACCTCATTATCCTGTGGTCTACCTCATCATCCTGTGGTCTACCTCATCATCCTGTGGTCTACCTCATCATCCTGTGTTGAAATATGAAGCAGTAATTTGTTCAATGGTTGTTAATGGGAGAGCTTTGTTATGCTGCCATCTACTGTATCTTTGGTGTATTGCAGCTGTTATTGTGCCGTTAAATAATTAATAAATGAACGCACGTTGAAACACCTGTTCTCTTCAGGTTATGGGCCCAGAGCGTCGCTAAAAAGTTCAGTAAGTGAAGTTTTTGAGTCAGATAAACGGAATTGTGGGATTCACAATGGATGATAAGCTGTTTATTGACAAGCTGAGCGGACCAGAGAACTGGGCAACGTGGAAGTTTCAGATGGAGCATTTGCTAAAAGCTAAAGGACTATGGGGCATGCTAACGGAGACGGATATGCTAACTCCGGATGCTAACGCACAAGCTCGGGCAGAATTCGAGAGACGGAGAGAAAAGGCATTTTCCATGTTAGTGCTGAATGTGAGTACACCCCAGTTGTATTTAATAACAAGCTGCCAAACTCCAAAAGAGGCTTGGGACATGCTAAAAGGACATTTTGAAAGAGACACTTTAGCTAATAAGCTATTCTTGAAGAAGAAATATTTCAGATGTGAAATGAAGGAAAAGGAAAGCTTAAATGACCATTTAAAACGAATGAAGGAACTGACTGATCAGCTAAGAGCAATAGGTGCTGTAATTGAAGAAGAAGATCAGATTGTAACACTCCTGGGTAGCTTACCACCAAGCTATGCTACAATTGTCACCGCTCTAGAAACGAAGATGGACAGTTTGACATTGCAGTTTGTTCAGCAAGCATTAATCAATGAAGAGCAAAAAAGAGTCCATGTTAATGATGACTACAGTGCTGCAGGTGGTGCATCAGCCATGTCAACACAAGTTCACAGAGAAATGCAGGACCATTCAAAAGTAGTGGGAGCTGAACGACAGAGTTCGTGGAGATGTTACAAGTGTGGCAGGGAAGGGCACATAAAGCGCAATTGTCCAAGCTGGAAAAAACAAAATAAAAATCACAAAGCCAAAAATGCTGTATGTGAAAATGAAGAAAACCCCTCTGAGAGTGCCTTTGTTGCAGGAAATGCAAATCTAACTGAAGGACAAGGACAAGTTGAGTGGTTGATTGATTCTGGAGCATCAAAACACATGACCTGTGAAAAAGAAAATCTTCAAAACTACCAGCAGTTTTCAGAAACACAATCTGTAAAACTGGGTGATGGCAGGGTGGTGGAAGCTCAAGGTTTTGGCATTGTTAAATTGAACATGACCTTCAAAATAAGTGATGCTAAACCAGCCACAATGTATGATGTGTTATATGTTCCAAAATTGTCTGGAAATCTTTTTTCAGTGGGAGCTGCTACAAGAAAAGGAAATACAGTGCAGTTCAAAAAATCTCGGTGCTACATACGTGACAAGGATGGATCGCTTCGAGGAATGGGAACACAAAGATCTGATGGACTGTACCAGTTGGATGTTAAAGGATCTTCACCTGTCTGTCATAGTGCATCAAGTGCATCAGTAACAGCTAATTTATGGCATCAGCGTTTGGGTCACACCACCAAACTAAAGGAACTAGAAGATCTGGTGAATGGAGTGAAATTATCTGCAGACAAAGAACTTCCTTTCTGTGAAGCCTGTGTGGAAGGCAAGCTCACAAGACAGCCATGTAAAGCAGTGGGAAAAATCCGTTCCAAACGTAAGCTGCAACTGATCCATAGTGATGTCTGTGGACCCATGCAGACTGAATCCATAGGTGGGTCAAAATACTTTGTAACCTTTATTGATGACTTTTCTCGCTGTTGTAAGGTTTACTTCATGAAACAAAAAAGTGAAGTCTTAAGCAAATTCAAGGATTTTGAGAGAACATTCTCAAATGAGTGTGGACACAGAGTTGCAAGACTAAGATCAGATAATGGTGGGGAGTACATTTCAAATGAGTTTGAAGAATATTTGAAGGCTCAAGGTATCCACCATGAGAAGTCTGTACCTCATACACCTCAGCAAAATGGAGTTGCAGAAAGAAAAAACAGGACATTGGTTGAAGCAGCTAGAAGCATGTTGTCGCATGCTAAGTTACCAAACATGTACTGGGCTGAAGCAGTAGCAACAGCAGCCTACATACAAAACAGATTGCCAACATCTGTTCTGAAGCGAGAGACACCCTACCAAAGATGGTCTGGTAAAAAACCTGACATGAGCCATGTGAGAGTGTTTGGTTGTGTTGCTTATGCACATGTTCCAGATGCAGAAAGACGAAAACTCGACAAGAAAGCTGTAAAGCTCAGGTTTGTGGGATATGCAAACAACGCAAAAGGATATCGTCTGTTCGATGAAGAAAAAAGAAGAATTCTGATTCGAAAGGATGTCATCTTTAATGAATCAGACTTTGACTTGAAACAGAAGGAGGACGTTTCCTGTCCAGAGAAAGAGGTGATTACCATCACAGAAGAAAACGAAACAACTGATGATGACGTCACTGTTGAGGAAACTATTCAAAGAGGAAGCAGAATCAGAAGGGCTCCAAAGAGATATGGATATGACGAGTTTGCAGATATGGTGACTGTTGATCATTGTGCTAATGTGTGTTCTGTCATGGAACCAGTCACACTGAAAGAAGCATTAAAGAGTCCAAATGCAAAAAAGTGGCAAGAAGCGGCTGATTTGGAATACCAGTCACTGGAAGAAAATGAAACATGGGATCTGGTGGAACCACCAAAGGACAAAGAGGTCATTGGGTCAAGATGGGTGTTCAAAGTCAAGCATCAAAGTGATGGAGAAGTGGAGCGATACAAGTGCAGACTTGTTGCCAAAGGTTACTCACAGCTTTATGGTGCTGACTACTATGAAACATTTTCACCTGTGGTACGTTTTAGCTCAATTCGTACATTATTGTCCTTTGCCATCCAGAATAACTTACATGTACATCAAATGGATGTTGTCACCGCATTTTTAAATGGACACCTGGAAGAAGAAATCTACATGGAACAACCTGAGGGATACATCAAACCAGGTCAGGAGCATCTTGTATGCAAACTAAAAAAATCAATCTACGGACTAAAACAGTCTCCTCGTTGTTGGAACAAAGAGTTCACAAAATTCATGATGGATCTTGGATTTAAGCAGAGCACCTCGGATCCCTGTGTGTTTGTGAGGTCGTCACAGGAGCTGGAGATAATTGCAGTTTATGTAGATGATCTGATGATGATTACAGAGTCAACTGAAAGAATGGATGAGTTAAAACTGGCTCTCCAAGAACGCTACAAAATGAAGGACTTGGGTGAACTGTCCTACATCCTCGGCGTCTCAGTTATTCAAGACAAAACAAAAAACTGCATCTTTCTTCATCAGAAACAGTACATTGAAACGATTCTTCATAAATATGGGATGGACAAAGCAAATCCTGTTGCAACCCCTGCTGACATCAGTGTAAAGCTGAAAAAGGATGATGGTGTCAGTAATCCTGTCAATCCAAGCACATATCAGTCCATGGTTGGAAGTCTACTGTATGCTGCGATGACAACAAGACCAGACATAGCACAAGCAGTGAGTGCAGTGTCAAAGTTCAATGCAAATCCAAATACTGCACATCTGACTGCTGTGAAGAGGATTCTTCGCTACTTAAAGGGCACTGCTAATCTTGCTCTAAAGTATGACTGTTCAGGGGACAAATATTTGACTGGTTTCTCTGATGCTGACTGGGCTGGAGACCAGGACGACCGCCGTTCAACAACAGGCAACATATTTCTACTCAGTGGAGGAGCAGTGAGCTGGCTGAGCAAAAAACAAGCAACGGTTGCACTTTCAACAGCAGAAGCTGAGTATGTTGCTCTCAGTCAAGCAGCTCAAGAAGGTACCTGGCTGAGAAGATTACTGAATGATCTTGGTATGGTCACAAAACCTACAGTGATTCTGGAGGACAACCAAGGAGCCATTGCAATTGCAAAGAATCCAGTGGACCATTCAAGAACCAAGCACATAGACATTCGCTACCATTACATTCGTGAGTGTGTACAGAATGGTGAAGTCAAGTTAGAGTATTGTCCAACCGATGACATGAAGGCAGATATCTTGACAAAGCCTCTTGCAAGACAGAAGTTTGAGTATTTTAGAAGAAAAATTGGACTTTTTCCAATTTAAATCTGTGATAGAATGTCTTGCTTTGTAGTTTGTTTGTTTTTTGGAAAGTTAACAAGTGCAAGTTGAGTTAAAATTTATTTCAGCACTATCTTGTGTTTTAATACCATTGTAAAAAATTAAGTGGGAGTGTTGAAATATGAAGCAGTAATTTGTTCAATGGTTGTTAATGGGAGAGCTTTGTTATGCTGCCATCTACTGTATCTTTGGTGTATTGCAGCTGTTATTGTGCCGTTAAATAATTAATAAATGAACGCACGTTGAAACACCTGTTCTCTTCATCCTGTGGTCTAACTCATTATCCTGTGGTCTAACTCATTATCCTGTTGTCTACCTCATTATCCTGTGGTCTACCTCATCATCCTGTGGTCTACCTCATCATCCTGTGGTCTACCTCATCATCCTGTGGTCTAACTCATTATCATGTGGTCTACCTCATCATCCTGTGGTCTAACTCATCATCCTGTGGTCTAACTCATTATCCTGTGGTCTAACTCATTATCCTGTGGTCTAACTCATTATCCTGTGGTCTACCTCATTATCCTGTGGTCTACCTCATTATCCTGTGGTCTAACTCATCATCCTGTGGTCTAACTCATTATCCTGTGGTCTAACTCATTATCCTGTGGTCTACCTCATCATCCTGTGGTCTACCTCATCATCCTGTGGTCTACCTCATCATCCTGTGGTCTACCTCATCATCCTGTGGTCTACCTCATCATCCTGTGGTCTAACTCATCATCCTGTGGTCTAACTCATCATCCTGTGGTCTAATAATAATAATAATAATAATGAATTCCATTTATACAGTAATGCACTTTTCATTAATAAAAATCTCAAAGTGCTACAAAGTGTAATAAAGCAAAGATCAAAATAAAACAAGTGATAAAATCAAATAAAATCAATAATAATATCGACTAAGATCAAAGATAAAATCATGTGGATGCAGATTAGGCTTGCTTAAAAAATAAATAAAATAAAACAAGTGATAAAATCAAGTAAAATCAATAATGATATCAGCTAAGATCAAAGATAAAATCATGTGGAGGCAGAATAGGCTTGCTTAAAAAGAAAGGTCTTTATGCTGCTTTTAAAGTCAACCAGTGACTGTGGAGCTCTCAGGTCGTCAGGGAGGGAGTTCCACAGGCGGGGGGCAGCCACACAGAATGCTCGGTCTCCCATGGTCCTCAATTTGGTCCGAGGAATATGAAGGAAATTACTGTTCTGTGATCGTAGAGACCGGGTGGATGAATATGGTGCAAGAATGTCCTTTAGATAGTCAGGTGAAGTGCCGTGCAAGCATTGATGGGTAATGAGAGCAGTTTTGTACTGAATTCTGTAGGTGACAGGAAGCCAATGGAGGTTATGGAGAATGGGTGTAATATGTTCAAATTTACGAACTCTCAACAGAATCCTTGCTGCACTGTTTTGAATGTATTGAAGTTTCTGAAGGTTTTTGCCAGGGATACCAATAAACAGGGAGTTGCAGTGGTCGAGTCTAACTCATTATCCTGTGGTCTACCTCATCATCCTGTGGTCTAACTCATTATTCTGTGGTCTAACTCATCATCCTGTGGTCTAACTCATTATCATGTGGTCTAACTCATTATTCTGTGGTCTAACTCATCATCCTGTGGTCTAACTCATTATCATGTGGTCTAACTCATTATCATGTGGTCTAACTCATCATCCTGTGGTCTAACTCATTATCCTGTGGTCTAACTCATCATCCAGTGGTCTACCTCATTATCCTGTGGTCTAACTCATCAGCCAGTGGTCTAACTCATCAGCCAGTGGTCTAACTCATCATCCTGTGGTCTAACTCATTATCCTGTGGTCTAACTCATCATCCAGTGGTCTACCTCATTATCATGTGGTCTACCTCATTATCCTGTGGTCTACCTCATCATCCTGTGGTCTAACTCATTATCCTGTGGTCTACCTCATTATCCTGTGGTCTACCTCATCATCCTGTGGTCTAACTCATTATCATGTGGTCTACCTCATTATCCTGTGGTCTACCTCATCATCCTGTGGTCTACCTCATCATCCTGTGGTCTAACTCATCATCCAGTGGTCTAACTAATCAGCCAGTGGTCTAACTCATCATCCAGTGGTCTAACTCATCATCCTGTGGTCTAACTCATCATCCTGTTGTCTACCTCATTATCATGTGGTCTACCTCATTATCCTGTGGTCTAACTCATCATTCAGTGGTCTAACTCATCAGCCTGTGGTCTACCTCATTATCATGTGGTCTACCTCATTATCCTGTGGTCTAACTCATCAGCCTGTGGTCTACCTCATTATCATGTGGTCTACCTCATTATCCTGTGGTCTAACTCATCATCCTGTGGTCTAACTCATTATCCTGTGGTCTAACTCATCAGCCTGTGGTCTACCTCATTATCATGTGGTCTACCTCATTATCCTGTGGTCTAACTCATCATTCAGTGGTCTAACTCATCAGCCTGTGGTCTACCTCATTATCATGTGGTCTACCTCATTATCCTGTGGTCTAACTCATCAGCCTGTGGTCTACCTCATTATCATGTGGTCTACCTCATTATCCTGTGGTCTAACTCATCATCCTGTGGTCTAACTCATTATCCTGTGGTCTAACTCATCAGCCTGTGGTCTACCTCATTATCATGTGGTCTACCTCATTATCCTGTGGTCTAACTCATCATCCTGTGGTCCAACTCATTATCCTGTGGTCCAACTCATTATCCTGTGGTCTACCTCATCATCCTGTGGTCTACCTCATCATCCTTTGGTCTACCTCATCATCCTGTGGTCTACCTCATCATCCTGTGGTCTAACTCATCATCCTGTGGTCTAACTCATTATCCTGTGGTCTACCTCATTATCCTGTGGTCTACCTCATTATCCTGTGGTCTAACTCATTATCCTGTGGTCTAACTCATCATTCAGTGGTCTAACTCATCAGCCTGTGGTCTACCTCATTATCATGTGGTCTACCTCATTATCCTGTGGTCTAACTCATCATTCAGTGGTCTAACTCATCAGCCTGTGGTCTACCTCATTATCATGTGGTCTACCTCATTATCCTGTGGTCTAACTCATCAGCCTGTGGTCTACCTCATTATCATGTGGTCTACCTCATTATCCTGTGGTCTAACTCATCATCCTGTGGTCTAACTCATTATCCTGTGGTCTAACTCATTATCCTGTGGTCTAACTCATCAGCCTGTGGTCTACCTCATTATCATGTGGTCTACCTCATTATCCTGTGGTCTAACTCATCATTCAGTGGTCTAACTCATCAGCCTGTGGTCTACCTCATTATCATGTGGTCTACCTCATTATCCTGTGGTCTAACTCATCATCCTGTTGTCTACCTCATTATCATGTGGTCTACCTCATTATCCTGTGGTCTAACTCATCATTCAGTGGTCTAACTCATCAGCCTGTGGTCTACCTCATTATCATGTGGTCTACCTCATTATCCTGTGGTCTAACTCATCAGCCTGTGGTCTACCTCATTATCCTGTGGTCTACCTCATTATCCTGTGGTCTAACTCATCAGCCTGTGGTCTACCTCATTATCATGTGGTCTACCTCATTATCCTGTGGTCTAACTCATCATCCTGTGGTCTAACTCATTATCCTGTGGTCTAACTCATTATCCTGTGGTCTACCTCATCATCCTGTGGTCTACCTCATCATCCTGTGGTCTACCTCATCATCCTGTGGTCTACCTCATCATCCTGTGGTCTAACTCATCATCCTGTGGTCTAACTCATTATCCTGTGGTCTACCTCATTATCATGTGGTCTACCTCATTATCCTGTGGTCTACCTCATCATCCTGTGGTCTAACTATTATCCTGTGGTCTACCTCATTATCCTGTGGTCTACCTCATCATCCTGTGGTCTAACTCATTATCATGTGGTCTACCTCATCATCCTGTGGTCTACCTCATCATCCTGTGTTCTAACTCATCATCCAGTGGTCTAACTAATCAGCCAGTGGTCTAACTCATCATCCAGTGGTCTAACTCATCATCCTGTGGTCTAACTCATCATCCTGTTGTCTACCTCATTATCATGTGGTCTACCTCATTATCCTGTGGTCTAACTCATCATTCAGTGGTCTAACTCATCAGCCTGTGGTCTACCTCATTATCATGTGGTCTACCTCATTATCCTGTGGTCTAACTCATCAGCCTGTGGTCTACCTCATTATCATGTGGTCTACCTCATTATCCTGTGGTCTAACTCATCATCCTGTGGTCTAACTCATTATCCTGTGGTCTAACTCATCAGCCTGTGGTCTACCTCATTATCATGTGGTCTACCTCATTATCCTGTGGTCTAACTCATCATTCAGTGGTCTAACTCATCAGCCTGTGGTCTACCTCATTATCATGTGGTCTACCTCATTATCCTGTGGTCTAACTCATCAGCCTGTGGTCTACCTCATTATCATGTGGTCTACCTCATTATCCTGTGGTCTAACTCATCATCCTGTGGTCTAACTCATTATCCTGTGGTCTAACTCATCAGCCTGTGGTCTACCTCATTATCATGTGGTCTACCTCATTATCCTGTGGTCTAACTCATCATCCTGTGGTCTAACTCATCATCCTGTGGTCCAACTCATTATCCTGTGGTCCAACTCATTATCCTGTGGTCTACCTCATCATCCTGTGGTCTACCTCATCATCCTGTGGTCTACCTCATCATCCTGTGGTCTACCTCATCATCCTGTGGTCTACCTCATTATTCTGTGGTCTACCTCATTATCCTGTGGTCTAACTCGTTATCCTGTGGTCTACCTCATTATTCTGTGGTCTACCTCATTATCCTGTGGTCTACCTCATCATCCTGTGGTCTAACTCATTATCCTGTGGTCTAACTCATTATCCTGTGGTCCAACTCATTATCCTGTGGTCCAACTCATTATCCTGTGGTCTAACTCATCAGCCAGTGGTCTAACTCATCATCCAGTGGTCTAACTAATCAGCCAGTGGTCTAACTCATCATCCTGTGGTCTACCTCATCATCCTGTGGTCTAACTCATCATCCAGTGGTCTAACTAATCAGCCAGTGGTCTAACTCATCATCCAGTGGTCTAACCAATCAGCCAGTGGTCTAACTCATCATCCTGTGGTCTACCTCATCATCCTGTGGTCTATCTCATTATCCTGTGGTCTACCTCATTATCATGTGGTCTACCTCATTATCCTGTGGTCTAAGTCATTATCCTGTGGTCTAACTCATTATCCTGTGGTCTACCTCATCATCCTGTGGTCTTAACTCATCAACCAGTGGTCTACCTCATTATCATGTGGTCTACCCTAGCCAGTGGTCTAACTCATCAGCATGTGGTCTACCTCATCATCCTGTGGTCTACCTCATTATTCTGTGGTCTACCTCATTATCCTGTGGTCTAACTTATCAGCCAGTGGTCTAACTCATCAGCCTGTGGTCTAACTCATCATCCTGTGGTCTAACTCATCAACCAGTGGTCTAACTCATTATCCTGTGGTCTACCTCATTATCATGTGGTCTACCTCATTATCCTGTGGTCTAAGTCATTATCCTGTGGTCTAACTCATTATCCTGTGGTCTACCTCATCATCCTGTGGTCTAACTCATCAACCAGTGGTCTAACTCATTATCATGTGGTCTACCTCTTCATCCTGTGGTCTACCTCATTATTCTGTGGTCTACCTCATTATCCTGTGGTCTAACTCATCAACCAGTGGTCTAACTCATCAACCAGTGTTCTACCTCATTATCATGTGGTCTACCTCAGCCAGTGGTCTAACTCATCAGCCTGTGGTCTACCTCATCATCCTGTGGTCTACCTCATTATTCTGTGGTCTACCTCATTATCCTGTGGTCTAACTCATCAGCCTGTGGTCTACCTCATTATCATGTGGTCTAACTCATCAGCCTGTGGTCTAACTCATTATCATGTGGTCTAACTCATCAGCCTGTGGTCTACCTCATCATCCTGTGGTCTACCTCATTATTCTGTGGTCTACCTCATTATCCTGTGGTCTAACTTATCAGCCAGTGGTCTAACTCATCAGCCTGTGGTCTAACTCATTATCCTGTGGTCTAACTCATTATCCTCTGGTCTAACTCATTATCCTGTGGTCTAACTCATTATCCTGTGGTCCAACTCATCATCCTGTGGTCTAACTCATTATCCTCTGGTCTAACTCATTATCCTGTGGTCTAACTCATTATCCTGTGGTCCAACTCATCATCCAGTAGTCTACCTCATTATCATGTGGTCTACCTCATTATCCTGTGGTCTAACTCATCAGCCAGTGGTCTAACTCATCAGCCAGTGGTCTAACTCATCAACCAGTGGTCTAACTCATCATCCTGTGGTCTACCTCATTATCATGTGGTCTACCTCATTATCCTGTGGTCTAACTCATCATCCTGTGGTCTACCTCATTATCATGTGGTCTACCTCATTATCCTGTGGTCTACCTCATTATCATGTGGTCTACCTCATTATCCTGTGGTCTAACTCATCAGCCAGTGGTCTAACTCATCATCCCTTGGTTGACCTCATTGTCCTGTGACTGGCCTCACCGTGCCCTCCAGAGGACCCACGTGGACTTGATGTTTCTTTTCCCCTTTGTGGAATTACCTTTTTGAACTCAAGTGGATTTAAACAGTCCTTGGCGGCTAACAAGACGGCTACAATATCCTTAGCGATATGATAAAGCAGCCGATTTATTAATGTCGCGCTGCCTCTCTCTGTTCCTCTAAATGGCACACATCATGGCTAAATGAGCTCTGAACAGTGGTTTGCTTCAAGGAAGGAGTCTGGTCTGTTGGACCTGGTAGCTTCACACACGCTCAGCTGCTGTGTTTACTTCTGCTAAACATCTCCTCTCCTGCCCGCCTACCTCCTAGAGAAGCAGGAAGGGGAGGAGAGCGTGGCTGAGGGCTGTGTTTGGCTGCGTCTCAATTCAGGGGCTGCATCCTCATGAGGACCCAGCCTAGCTAGGCCGAGTAGGCCACGCACTCACAAGACCGGGTGGGCTGAGCGAAACTGCTGAAATGGGACGGTCTAGCCTTCAGGTTTGCCGGCCTTGAAGTGGGTGGGGCGTTCTCTTGAAGTGGGTGGGAAGTTCTTGTGTGCCGCTTGGTGTGTGTGGAAAGAGAAGGGACACCGCTAAAATATATTAGTTAGCTGAATACATGTATATATATTAGTGTTTCTGAGTTTACTGTTTGTTAAGAACTGATTATAAATCAGCTTATAAAGGGCGATCTGTTAAAACCCAGAGTGGACCTATGAAAATCAAGTTGTCCAGTAGCTCAGTTGGTTAATCAACCTGCGGTTGGCGCAGAGATACTTTTCTCGAAGCTGGTTCGAATCTCACTCGGTACGGTTAAAACTTATTTTACGTTTGTCTTTTATTGGATAAAAAAATGAGGACTGAGATTAAAAGGAAGGAGTTTGTGAAACTCCTTCTTTTTTTTTATCCAATAAAAGACAAACGTAAAATAAGTTTTAACCGTACCGAGTGAGATTCGAACCAGCTTCGAGAAAAGTATCTCTGCACCAATCGCAAGTTGATTAACCAACTGAGCTACTGGACAACTTGCATTTCGTAGGTCCACTCTGGGTTTTAAAAGATTGCCCCTCAGAAAATCCTTGCTACGCACGTGTAAAATAATCTGATTTGTAATCAGTTCTTCAAAAACAGTAAACTCAGAAACACTAATATACTGTATATTCAGCTAACACATTTTTTTTAGTCATTTCTGTAGTAAAATTTTAATGAGATATATTCGAGCTGAGGTTGTTTGAGATGACTAAATAAAGGTTGAATGAATATTCGCGCTGAGGTTGTTGTCAGAACGAGCTGATGACTCAACAACACGCAGCAGCCCCGACCCTGCACGCAGAAAGTCCCCCCCCCCCGCGAAATCTCTGCTGGCGCTATGAATTCTGGGATAGCCTCCGTCTTGAAGGTTCCACGGATGCATCCTTCGATTTCGGCAGGAAGTAGGCCGCATTCCTCGGCCGCATGAGGAGGAGTCTTCGAATTGGGACAGTCCTCCGCGCGGGGCAATGACGTATGCGGCCGACAAATGCGCACTCATGAGGACGCAGCCCCTGAATTGAGACACAGCCTTTGTGTTCGAGGAGGTAGAAGGAGGGGGGCCGACTGGGAGAAAGAAGACAGCAGGAGGATTTCCAAGCATAAAACTACATTGTTTTATATCGAGATAGCTCAACTTATATCGCAAAAAGAATTTGGAATTACCGACTTTGACTTTTCGGATCCTCAACACCCGTTGGATACTTCTAAGGTGTTGACACTGTTAATTGCGATTCACCAACCATGGAATTCCGGTTCCGCTTGCTTGGGAAAGGTCACTTTCTATTACGCTCTGCTCAACTCAGAGAGAATCTACAACTTTAAACACTTTATATGAATGCACTTACAGTATTTTCTGGTGTATAGGTCACACCTGTGTATAGGTCGCATTGTCAAATTATCACCAATAGATTGGAAAAATCCCTAGATAGGTCGCACCTACGTTTAGCTCTGCTGCAAATGTCTGCCACAGGAGCGCACAGCAAGGCTTTTAAGAAGATTAACACTTAAAAACAATTATTTGTTTGATAAAAATTATAGCAAATATGTGTCTGAGCTGAACTTTTCCTTAATAAATGAACGTAATTGTGAAATGAGCTGGATTTAAAAATTTGTTTCGCCGAAAGTGATAACAAGCCATATATAGGTCGCACCTGAGTATAGGTCGCAGGCCTTGAAAAAAACATAAAAAGGTGCGACCTATACACCGGAAAATACGGTATTTTTTTTATTGCTCTCAGTTCGGATCAACTCGGATTGAACTCGCATTAAACTGAGATCAGGTGAGTGGTTTTAAACTGTGTTTTATTTTTTTTAATTTTTTTTACCACCTTGTTGATTTTTGTTGTATTCTATTTGTTTTGAGTTTTGTGAATTCACTGCTGCGAGATTCTGCAGTGGTTTCATAAATTAAACTAATCCGATTGGTTCGGACTGACTCAGATTAAACTCCCATTAAGCTGAGATCAGGCAAGTGGGCCGACGATTACACACAACATTACCAGCACTTCCCTCTACTTTGGATCCTGCACTGCCAGACAGTGACGACCTGGCTCAAAAGGAAAGTCAAAGGAGGATGATGGACATCTCTAACTTCAACAGGCGCCATCGGGCCAAACCTTTGTGCAACCTATCACCGGGAGAACAAGTTTGGTTTACAGATGCAAAAACATCTGGGTCTGTGATCCAAAATCATCCCACACCAAGATCCTACATAGTGGATTTACCACAGGGATCAGTGAAGTACAATTGTATGCATTTGATCCCTTTACATTCAGCTTTACAGGATAAGACTGTGAAAATGGGGTTGACGGAAGTTCCTACAGAGCAGTCTTCATCGTCTGTTACTCCTGTAAAAACTGATATTGTGAGAACAAGATCAGGGAAAATAGTGATAAAGCCTACTAAACTGGACCTTTAAGAGAAAAAAGGGAGTTGAATAAATAAAATAAAAATGTTAAAAGGACTAATAACAGGTTGGATTGAAGAAACAGGTTGTGTCTGAGTTACAGTTATTTTATGTTATGTGTTCCTAGCCTGTGAAAAAAAGAAAGGGGGGAAAAAAAGTTTCCTTATTTGTTAATATCTACACCACTGCTGATACATATACAGTGTGCTCTGAACGGTCTTACTTAGGGATGCCCAATGTGCCTTACTGCATATGCCACTTTTTGCCTCTATAACAACATCAACTACTACCTCATACATATACTGTGTACATTAACTCATACGCTGCTTTGCCACTTTGCAAATGTCAATGCTAGAAACCTTTAGTTTATTTTAGTTATACTTTTTATACTCTTTTTTATACTAGTATGCAAAAACTCAGGACAGTATTATGTTCATTAAATGTTTAATGTTTTAGTTTTAGAGTTGGTGTAAATTTTCATACTCTTATACCACTATGCAAAAAACTCAGGACAGTGTTAGTTTTACTATTTTATGCTTATGTCTATTATTATATGTTTCAGTGTTTCAATGTTTAGATGTTTACTGTTGCACCGAGGGACTGAGAGAAACGCAATTTCGGTCCTGTGTATGTCCTGTACAGTACATATTGCAGATCTGACAATAAAGTTGACTTTGACTTTGACTTTTGACTTTGATGTGGTGTTCATGAAGAATAAATATTAAAGTGATCTTGAATGTTACTCACTGGAGGATGTGACATGTTTAAGGCCGGCGCAGAGCTCCGCGCTGGACCGAGCCCCGCGCCACGCGCGTGTGCTGCGCGTGGGGGGTTCACAGCAGAGCTCAGCGTGAAGCAGCGTGTGGCTCCAACGTTTTCGCTCCAAATACTTGATGTCATTTGAGCAGAAGCAGGGCGGAGCGTTTAGCTACGGGACAAATTGAGGTCGCTGATTGGTCATTTGCTGACAGCCTACTGATTTGATTGACAGGTCGGGTCTGAGAAGAATGTCGGGTCTGAGAAGAAAAGGCAGAGGGCTGTGCAGCTTTGTTCTGTGTTTATATGTTAATAAAAAAGTCCTAAAAATTAAAATTAAAACAGGGAGCGCTGGTCCTTCAACCCACACAGCAGACAAGCACACCAGGAAATGTTTAGAACCTGCGCATCCACGTTGGACATGAGTTTAGTTCACTCGTGACAAGTTCATTCATTCCTCCTCATCGGAGGAGGAAGTGAATGGTGACCGCTTCAAGCGATCACTTGACTTTTGGCAAAAAAACAAAAGAAAAGGCCCGATCAGCGATAAAGAAGAGGAATTTAATTCATTTGTGTGTCATACAAAACAGTCCGCCACCAGGGCAGTTTATTGTGAGACACCGCGCGCGCGTGAGCGGTCGTAAAATTTGAGCTTGGCGCGTTCGCGCGAGCGTTCAAAGGCTTGTGCAAGCGGAGCTCGCACAGCGTGGCGCCGGGTGGCCTCGCGCTCGCGTGGAGCTATGCCTCGCCCTTTATGCAGCACGCAAGCTAGACGTTTTTTTTTTGTGCTAAAGAGAGTTTGCCAGCACACGGAGTTCCATGTTTTTGTTCTAAAAATAAGAACACTACAGTCGTCGTCTTCTGTTTTAAAGCCAGCGGCGCTGCACTCTTCTTCTTCTCTGTAACGTTAATAGCAGCGCCACAAGCTACAGCTGTTGTGTGCAACATACTCACTGACACTTTCTACCCAGCAAACTGTAATAACAGTCTACATGCAACATTTTTTTTCTCATTCATAAAACGCTAAAATCAGGGACATTTCTGGGGACAGCTTTAGCCGGGGACAGGTCGTCCAAAACAGGGACTGTTCCTGGAAATCGGGGACATCTGGTCACCCTTTTGCAAAGGCATTGATCTTCTGTGATGGCTGGCTGTTCTCCACAGCTTTGCAATGAATCTGATGACGTCTACGCCTGATTGTTTGGGAATCTCTTTTATCCATGACAGTGGCTCTTCAAGCACTGTCAATCTAGAAAGTATTTGTCTGATGTAAAGTTAAAAATGTCTAAACATCTGAACATTGGATTTATCTTAGGTATTAAAAAAACTGAAATAAACCCTTTAAACCTATCACTGTAATAAATCACTATTAAGAATTTCATTTTCTGAACTGAACAAATGAAATGATCTAACTTTAATAATAATCTAATTTATTGTAATGTACCTGACCTGTATACCCACTCCTTACTTACCCTGTCTACCGGTTTCCTTGAAAAGCATTACCTGGTGATTAGAGGGGTTTTCCTGGTAACTGGACCCAGTTTTGGACCATTGTCAGCCAGACGTTCATACACGATGTTTCCCACAACACAGTTAACCGCCTGAAAGGGAAAAGAACATTTAAAAGACAAACATTATGTCTCAACGGATTTTAACAACATAAATCACTAACAATGTTTGTGTTTAATTTTGACAAGTGACAAGTTTAATAATCAGCCTCTGCCATTTTGGTTTTCATGTGTATGTACGTACGTGTATGCATGTATATATGTGTATGTATGTATAT
>JBBPBX010004520.1:0-76337 GCA_038048925.1 Garcialebias charrua | reverse complement strand
CCGCACAGCTGCAGCTGCCAGCTCTCGCCTTTTTTTCCCCACCCGACCTGTCAATCAATTCAGTAGGCGTGTCAGCAAATGGCCAATCAGCACCTCAATTTGTCCCGTAGGTAAACGCTCTGCGCTGCAGCTCAAATGACGTCAAGAATTTGTTGCGAAAGCGCGAGATTGAACGCGAGAACAAATGCTGAGCTTTGCGGGTGAACTGCCTGCGTACAGTACGCGCGCACGGACACGCGTACGGCCGTACACAGAGCTATGGGTGAGCCTTAAAGTGGGCCAATCTGAGGCATGAAACTCCAGCGCAGAAAATGAGTCCCACTCCAGCCCTTGTTCTGTCACATAAAATCCCAGTAAAATACTTTGCAGCTTATGGCTGTAACATCAAAAAATGTTAAAAAGTTCAAATGGTAAAAAGATTTGTTCAAGATACTGTATGCTACTTTTAATTTTTTAGCTAAAGTTCTGCTACCTATAGTTAGCCTTTAGCTACTTTAACTTTCAGCTATGCTTCTGAAGCTTTTAGCAAGCCTTTTTTTAGCATCTAGCTAGCATTTTGCTAATTTTATTTTTTATCTAGTCTTTTGCTATTTATAGCTTCTTGCGAGCTCTTTCATACATTTAGCAATAATTGTGCTACTTTTAGCTTTCTAGCAGTTTGTTGCTTTTGTTTTGTTTAGATTTTTTTAAATAATGTTGCTTTTTTTTAGTAAAGGCATAGCTGGTGCAAGGACAGAGCACACAGAGGACAGAGAGATGGAGAAGTATGACTCGTTGTGGAGACCCCTGAAGAGGGAACAGTCAAAATAAGTTTTTTTCTTTTAGCTTTTAGCCAGTGCTTTTGCTATTTTAGCATCATCCACTTACTTTTAGCTTCTTTAGCAATTTTCAAGTAATTCGGCACTCAGCATTAAAGGTGAAGGCTGCAGTTTCTGTAGAACATCAGCACTTAGAAAAAATTTCAACAAGCAAAGCATTCTGATCCCTCCCCCTCAGAGCCATATATGGCTCTGCCCCCTTGTGGTCTGTTGAAATTCAAATTCAAGCTCTGTTTTTATTGGCTGATTCAAATTCAAGCTCGGTTTTTATTGGCTGGTTACAAACTTTGTTTTTATTGGCTGGAAAATGGCGGGTCACTTTTTCTTTTTAGAAATGCTTATTTACCACCTGGAGAAGCAAGGGGACAATATTTTTTTTTAGTTTTTTTCAGAGATTACCTCTCTAACATCAATCTAGTGACAGAGTGAAGAAATATGTTAAAAATATATTGTTAGAAAAGTTACATATAGCAGCTTTAACACTGCATTTTCACTGATAATGTATTTTCTTTAATTATAAATGTATCTACTGTTGATCAATCTTTATTTTAGTGAACTACTATTTCACGTTCTGAAATTCACAAAATGACTGTAAAAATACGTGTTTTTTGTTTTTTGTGTCAAAGACAGAGATTTTTTCAGACTTGTTTTAGTTTTGGGCCAACAGAAGGCCGATGAAAATCTTCAGCTTTGTTTGACTTCCTCTTAGTGTTTGACAGATCTGTGAGGCCGGATAAGCCCCACTTGTTGTTTCAGACAAACTTAGGTGAAGAGGAGTCGTCAGTGCTGGGGAAAGACAGACTACACAGCAAACAGTTCAGTCTCCACCTCTCGTGGTGTCAAGACACATAAATATTGAGTTTATCTTATACTTAACCCACCAGTGTCTGTGATGTTGAATATAAACCTTTGCTGTAGAACTGCAATAATGATGATTTCAATATTTTGTTAACTTGATTCAGTTTATTTATATAGTGCCAATTCACAAGTATCATGTAAGTGCACTGTACAAAAACATTTATTAACATTTTAAAATGATAGTTTGTAAAAATGATCTAAGAAAACCAGAAGATTATTTTTACTTTGTTGCAATCTCCCATCCTGAGCAGCACAGTGGAAAGAGGACAGTGGAAAGGAATGATTTACTTTTAACAGGAAGAAACTTCCATCAGAACCAGGACTGGACTCAGGACTCACCATCATCCTCAACTAGCTGAGGATAGAGAGAACAAGAAAGACAAACTTTTCATTCAGTCAACCTTTGTTTATACGGGTTAGTCTCATTAAGTCACGAGGACTCATTTTCAAGACAGACCTGCTTTAGATGAACCACAGATAGGTACAGACAACAATAATCAACCATAAAATGCATATAAAATTATAATTAAATAAAAATAGTGATATAAAACACAAAATCAAGCTACATTATAAGACAAGGTAAAATGCTAAAAATAGGAACATGTCTGCATTGATTTTTTCATTCAGCTTAACAATTTAAAATCTCTTAGGGAGATCAAAGTCGACAGGTACAGGCTTTTTGCAGGGTGTTGCAGGTTACAGGAGCGGAGCGATAAAAGGCTTTTGCCGAGTTCAGTCTGCACTGAGGGGATGCTGCAGACAATGGTGGCTTGAAAGTGCACGCTGTAATGTACGGACGAAGTTCAGAAATGTGAAACACGCTTACAAAAACTTGTTTCAGAACACAATTTCATTAATGATGTGGCAAATGGACAGTGGGATGGTGTGTTACAGATCACAAATTGTAAATTATTATTCATGTGATAAACATCACCTCCTTGAATCGACACCTTATTGTGGTGGAGGAGTTTGTGCACCTGAATGATCCTAGGAGCTATGCTGTTGGGGGCAATTATAATTATAATTGCAGGTTACAGGAGCCCCTGGCAGGCTGGGCTTAATTTGTAAACTGATCGATGCCAGAATGCAAAGAGCGGGTGAGCTGGTGGGTCCTCTCCAAGAAAATGTTGAATAAAGTGTATTTTGGTGTATTTTAATGTGTTGTTACACATTTACATTTACCTACATTTGTAACCTGCTTCTGGACTCTCCCTTAGAGATAGGGTGAGAAGCTCAGTCATCCGGGAGGGACTCGGAGTGGAGCCGCTGCTTCTCCACATCGAGAGGAGCCAGTTGAGGTGGCTCGGACATCTGGTTAGGATGCCTCCTGGACGCCTCCCTGGTGTGACAGGCTTTGCTCCTGTCATGTTTCCTGTTGGCTCCTTCTCATCCCTGCGTCTCCTCCCCTGTCAGATGTCCAACAGGTGTTCAGTGTTTAGTTGATTACTTTGGTCTGTGTTTAAGTGTGGATTCAGGTCTTTGCATTTGTCGGGACATAGTCATTTTCTCCCTATGTCTGGTGGAGCCATGAAACACTTCCTCATCATTTTGTAAGTAGCTGCTGCAGTGTCAGCCTTTTTGTTTTCATTATTAAAGTGTTTATTATTTTACACTCTCCGTCTCCGAGTCCTGTTTTGCCTGCATTCTGGGTCTGCTTGCTCACCGGAACCGAAGCGTGATATTATGACCTGACCTAACCGACGCAAGCCCCGCAGGCGGAACAACGAACCCGCTCGTCGGCTGCCGGACGCGGCCCCAGGTCAGGACGTGCCGACAGCCATCCGCATGTTCGGATTCCGAACAGAAAACGTCAGGAGGGATCACAGCCCTGAAACGGAGTTCCTCTCATCTCCGCTTCTTGTCGAAGAGGAAGAACGGAGGAAGCTCAGAGGCGGCAGTGCAGCTTTTTTGCCGTCTCCCTCTTACGTCCCAACTCTCGGTTCAATGTGGTCCGACTCGGACGACGAGGACTCGGAACCCGATGGTTTTTGGGCAGATCCGGTACCGGCTCTCGGTCCACGTCACCACGGGACTGAACGAGTGGACACTTCCGGGTTCCAGTCCCGCCCACCGTCAAACTCTCCTCGCCGGCTGTCAGAAAAGCCGGGGAAGTCTTCAAAGGGGAGGGCGTGTGTCAACCCATGCGCTCCTGTTGCTGGGTGCGTGGACGTCACGCACCCCTGCACACCTGCCGTGAGGGGACAGGACGTCCGCGGCTCCAGTGATCTGTGGGACAGATTCGTTGCAGCAGAGGAAATAATTTCCTCATACTCGGGAGCTGACAACGAAGACTCGCCGGAGGCATGGCAGCTGTTCGAGCGGGCGTGGAGGGAGCGTTGTGTGATACGCTCACTGTTGCTCGCTCCCATACAGCCAGGTCCACCTCCCAACACACCACCTGCTGATCACAGCTTCCCATCTTCATCAAATTCTTCTCTGAGCCCTCCAGAAGCTGAACGTCTGAGTTTAACAGCAGCTGAACGTCTGAGCATGTCAACTGTCAGTTCAGCAGCAGCAGTTTCACCTGTCAGCTCAGTAACAGCAGCAGTTTCACCTGTCAGTTCAGCAGCAGCAGTTTCACCTGTCAGCTTAGTAACAGCAGCAGTTTCATCTGTCAGTTCAGTAACAGCAGCAGTTTCACCTGTCAGTTCAGCAGCAGCAGTTTCACCTGTCAGCTCAGTAACAGCAGCAGTTTCATCTGTCAGTTCAGTAACAGCAGCAGTTTCACCTGTCAGTTCAGCAGCAGCAGTTTCACCTGTCAGCTCAGTAACAGCAGCAGTTTCATCTGTCAGTTCAGCAGCAGCAGTCTCGCCTGTTAGCTCAGCAGCAGCAGTCTCGCCTGTTAGCTCAGCAGCAGCAGTTTCGCCTGTCAGCTCAGCAGCAGCTTCTCAGCCTGGCTTCACTCCAGCTGCTCAGCTTGAGGATCCTCTCAACTCACCATCTGCCTCACAGCCAAGTTCAGCATCAGCTGCACTAGGTCCGGCTCTGGCCCCAGCAGCTCCAAGGCTGGACACAGTTTCAGCACCTAGGCTGGTGCCTCCTGTGCCTGCTCCCAGACTGGTTCCTGTACCAGCACCAAGACTGGCCCCTCCGGTGCCAGCAACAAGACTGGCTCCTGCTGTTCCAGCACCAAGACTGATTCCAGCACCAAGACTGGTTCCTGCTGTTTCAGCACCGAAGATGGCTCCTGTACCAGCACCAAGACTGGCCCTTCCGGTGCCAGCAACAAGACTGGCTCCTGCTGTTCCAGCACCAAGACTGGTTCCAGCACCAAGACTGGTTCCTGCTGTTTCAGCACCTAAGCTGGCTCCTACACCAGCACCAAGGCTGGGTCTTGCACCAGTTCCTGACCCACCAGGTCCATCGGAAGCAGTGTCTCTCTCTCTCTTTGTTTCCACAGACACTGGTCCAGAGGTGGTCTTGGGTCCTGAGGTCCTCACTCATCCATCTGGAGGCCTCACACCATCAGAGGTCCTCGTCACATCGGGGGTCTTCGTTCCAGAGCTCCTCGCTGCTCCTTCTGGGGTCCTCACTTCATCTGAGGTCCCCACCGAAGTGGTCCGCGCTTCGTCGGAGGTCCTCGCTTCACCGGGGTCTTCACTCCTCTGGAGGTCTTCACCAAGGAGGTCCTCGTTCCATCTGAGGTCCTCGCTCCTCCATCAGTGGCTCTCATCCAACCGGAGGTCCTCGTCTCGTCAGGGGTCTTTGCCGCTGAGGTCCTCCCTACCACTGGAGATCTGGGGGCAGCCGCAGAAGACACAGAACCATCAGCCACAGACCACGCCTCATCGGCTGCTAGCTCCTCTTCGTTGCCCGAAGACGTCTCAGAGGGTCCCGAAGACGTCTCAGAGGGTCCCAAGTAACGACATCTCAGAGGGTCCCAACGACGTCTCAGAGGGTCCCAACGACGTCTCTGAGGGTCCCAACAACGTCTCTGAGGGTCCCAACGACGTCTCTGAGGGTCCCAACGACGTCTCTGAGGGTCCCAACGACGTCTCTGAGGGTCCCAACGACGTCTCTGAGGGTCCCAACGACGTCTCTGAGGGTCCCAACGACGTCTCTGAGGGTCCCAACGACGTCTCTGAGGGTCACAACGACGTCTCTGAGGATCCCAACGAGGAGGATCCCAAAGACGTCTCTGAGGGTCC
Source organism: Garcialebias charrua (assembly GCA_038048925.1). Lineage (NCBI taxonomy): Eukaryota > Metazoa > Chordata > Actinopteri > Cyprinodontiformes > Rivulidae > Garcialebias > Garcialebias charrua. Next base: position 70,513 of record JBBPBX010004520.1, on the reverse strand, counting down.
CAACGAGGAGGGTCCCAACGACGTCTCTGAGGGTCCCAACGAGGAGGGTCCCAACGCTGTCTCTGAGGGTCTCAACGAGGTGGGTCCCAACGATGTCTCAGAGGGTCTCAACGAGGAGGGTCCCAACGATGTCTCAGAGGGTCTCAACGAGGGGGACCCCAACTACGTCACAGAGGGTTCCAACAACGTCTTATTGCCCGTCTCGGCACCCAACATCGACTTCTCGGCGCCCGACGGCGTCTCATCGCCCGTCTTGGCGCCTGACGATGCCTCATCGAAGGCCTTCGTTTCGTCGGGGGTCTTCGCTTCTCCAGAGGGCCTCGTCTTGTCAAAGGTCTTCGTTCCACCGGGGGTCTTCGTCTCAGAGGTCCTCATTCCTCCGTCAGTGGGCCTCGCTCCTCCATCGGAGGTCCTCGCCCGACCAGGGGTCCTCGTCTCACCGGTGGTCTCCACTCCTCTGGGGGTCTTCACTCATGAGGTCCTCGTACCACCAAAGGTACTCGCTCTGCTGGATGTCCTTGTTTCGCCGGGGGGCTCCATTGCAGAGGTCCTCGTCTCTTCGGGGGTCCCCGCTCCAGCAGGGGTCCTCGTGTCTACAGTGGCTCCTCGGCCCTCCGCATCTCCTGGAGGCCTCCCTGAGACTGGGGTTTCCTCCTTCTATGGTGATGTGCGACCTCTTGGACGTCCTCCGGATCTGGCTGATGGTGATGGGCGACCTCCTAGACGTCCTCCAGATCTGGCTGATGGTGTTGGCCCGCCGTCCTACCTGTTGCCTCCCTCCGCCCGCCCTTGCTGTGTGGGGGGCCTGTCTTAGGGGTGTTGGGTGCCACCCTTGAGGGGGGGGGGTTATGACAGGCTTTGTTCCTGTCATGTTTCCTGTTGGCTCCTTCTCATCCCTGCGTCTCCTCCCCTGTCAGATGTCCAACAGGTGTTCAGTGTTTAGTTGATTACTTTGGTCTGTATTTAAGTGTGGATTCAGGTCTTTGCATTTGTCGGGTCATAGTCATTTTCTCCCTATGTCTGGTGGAGCCATGAAACACTTCCTCATCATTTTGTAAGTAGCTGCTGCAGTGTCAGCCTTTTTGTTTTCATTATTAAAGTGTTTATTATTTTTACACTCTCCGTCTCCGAGTCCTGTTCTGCCTGCATTCTGGGTTTGCTTGCTCACCGGAACCGAAGCGTGATATGGTGAGGTATTCCGAGCATGTCCCACCGAGAGGAAACCCAGAGGAAGACCCAGGACACGCTGGAGGGACTATGTTTCTCGGCTGGCCTGGGAACGCCTTGGGATTCCCCCAGAGGAGCTGCTCCAAGTGGCTGGGGAGAGGGAAGTCTGGGCCTCCCTACTTAGGCTGCTACCCCCACGACCCGACCCCGGATAAGCGGACGAAAATGGATGGATGGATGTAAACTGCTTTTGTTAAGCATCCTCCTTCTTCCCCCTTACTTGACAGAACCGTCAAGTAAGTTGGGCTCTAAACTGAGCCTGACACTGTTCCTGCTCGCTGTTGTTCAACTCCACATGTGAATCCTCCAGGTGCCTGCCTGCAGCTGCCTGTGAGCTCCTGCCTGCATAGGACTGCCTGGTTAGCTCGGCACTCACCCCCACCACTCTTTTAGGGGCAGAGATTTTTTTTTAATAGGTAGACGCAGGAATGCTACTTGAAGAGGTAGATCGTATGCTCGTAACGTGGCTGTTGTCTTTAAAATTAGTGCTTATTAATTATGTTCAGTTTTATTATTTATAGTTTTCCAATATAAGTTTAATTCGTTCAAGGCAGTCATATTTCTTTGTAACTTTATTAAGCCTAAGAGTTACTGGACACAAGCCGGATACAAGCAAAGAGTTACCAGAACACACACTGTCAAAATAGGACTCCCCGGATCCTGTTCTGGCAGGATCTGACTCAAATTAAGCCCTGCTTGTAGAGTCTTCCAGGGCAGAATGGTCCTAAGTGACAGGCCAGACAGAGAGTTATTCCAAAGACTTGATGGACAACACAAATCAAAGAACTCAATGTCCCTTGCCCAGATGTGGGTTACCAGGGACCCACCCTGGAGCCAGGCCTGGGGGAGGGGCTCTTCGGCAAGCACCTGGTGACCGAGTCTCTATCCATGGGGCCTGGTTGGGCTCAGCCTGAAGGAGCAACATGGGTTTGCCTTCCTGTGGGCCCACCACCTGCAGGAGAGGTCATAAAATTTGGGTACAAGATGCCATGGGTAGTGGCTGAAGGCGGGGGGCTTGGCGCTTTGACCCTGGCTTGCCAAAGCTGGCTCTTGGGACATGGAATGTCCCCTCTCCGGTGGCAAAGGAGCCCGAGCTTGTGCATGAAGTTGAGAGGTACCGACTACATATAGTTGGGCTCACCTCGATGCACAGCATGGGCTCTGGAACCGATCTCCTTGAGAGGAGTTGGAACTTGTTCCACTCTGGAGTTGCCTATGATGAGTTTTGCCGAGATGGTGTGGGTCTACTTTCAGCCCCCTGACTTGGTGCCTGTGTGTTGGAGTCTTCCCTGGTAAATGAGAGGGTGGCTTCCCTTCGCCTTCAGGTTGGGGGACAGACTCTGACTCTTTGTGCCAATGTGTCAAATGGCAGTTCAGAGTATTCAGCTTTCTTGGAGTCCTTGGCGGGGGTGCCGGAAGCTGCGCCAGCTGAGGACTCCTTTATGCTGCTGGGGGACTTCAATGCCCATGTGGACAATTACAATGTGACCTGGAGGGGCGTGCTTGGGAGGAACGTCCTCTCTGATGCGAACCAGAGCGTGTTCTGTTTGTTGAACTTCTGTGCCAGTCACAGTTTGTCCATCACAAACACCATGTTGGGATATAACGGTGTCCATAAGTGTAGTAGGCCCCAGGACACCTTAGGTTGTAGATCAATTATAGACTTTATTGTTGTGTTGTTGGATTTGTGGCTGTTTGTTTTGAACAAAGAAGAGAGGAAAAGAGGAAGAGAGTGAAGAGCGGAGTTGAGCTGTCAACTGATCACCACCTGGTAGTGAGCTGAATCAGATGGTGGGCGAAGATGCCAGACAGAATGGTAGACCCAAACGTGTAGTAAAAGTTTGCTGGGAACGCCTGGCAAAAGAACTCTTGTGAGAGGTCTTCAACTTACACCTCCGGGAGAGCTTTAACGACATCCCAGCTGAAGTGGGGAACATTGGGTCAGATTGGGCCATGTTCCACGTGCTGAGGAAGAGGCACAGAACATAATGTCACAGCAGTTCTCTATATACATTAAGAAACAAGTGGAGAGAGATGCAGACATACCAGGGAATTCCACCAGCCATTATTTCATTCCATTTCATTTATTTATTTCTATAGCACTTTACACAACCCTGGTGATGGTGACCAAAGTGCGTAACAAAAAACAGTACCGTAATGACAACAGGTTAAAAAGCAAGAAAAACACTGCATAATAGCAAAAATAAAACCAGAAATATCACCACATATTTAATTACTAAAAGCCTGTTGGAATAAAAACATCTTAAGCTTCGATTTAAAAGGGCCAAGTTCAGTAATCTGACGTAGCTCAAGCGGGAGCGTATTCCAGAGTCGGGGTGCGGCTGAATAAAAGGCACGGTCACCCCGGCATTTATGTTTTGTCCTTGGAACAGAGAGCAGGAGCTGGCTGTCTGACCTCAGAGACCTGGAGCGGGCGGGGAAACTTGTTGAGGCCATTCAGAGCCTTAAAAACAAATAATAAAAGTTTAAAATCTATCCTAAAACGGACAGGAAGCCAATGTAGTGAGAATAAAACAGGTGTGATGTGGTCCCATCTAGGAGTGTTGGTTAAAAGGCGAGCTGCTGCATTCTGAACAAGCTGGAGGCGGCTCAGTGTTGACTGAGGCACACCAACATACAGAGCGTTACAATAATCGAGCCTAGAACTGATAAAAGCATGAACAGCCTTCTCCAAGTCACAACGGTTTAAAAAGGGTTTGACTTTTTTTTTTTAAAGACGTAAATAAAAAAATCCAGACCGGACAACAGAGGCGATGTGTTTATCAAAGTGTAAAGCCTTATCAAAGGTCACTCCAAGGTTTTTCACACTGTCACTGAAGTTACTGTATTTTCTGGACTGTAAGTCGCACCTTTTTGCCTAATTTGCATGCCCTGCAATTTATAGAGAGATGAGACTTGTTTATGGATTTTTTCCCATATTTTTAGACCAATTTTTGGCTCAGATATGACAGTTTTTCCATTTTGGCAAAAATGGTGCAGTACCACTTTCGGCCGCTAAGGGTGCAGTACCACCTTTGTCCACTAGGGCACAACAACCGTTCCCACCTCATGTGTCCGACGAGAGCCTCCTCTGGACGGACTCAGTCTGTCGCAGCCCGGCCTCCTGCTCTGGAGGTATGAACTAGCTACTTCGCTGTTAGCTCCGTGTTTGTTAGCAAAATAGGTCAAGAACCACAGGACAGATTTTGATCAAACTTACTGAACGTAATCACTAGATGGATATTTACAACTGATTAGCTTTATGAGATGTTTGAGATAAAATTCAATGTTTTATAGACGTAAATGTGTCGCGGTTAGCTTAGTTGTTTTTCCTTGTACTTTTTCAAAGCGAAAAAATTTAAATCCAGCAGATTTGACCATTACGTGAATTTATTAAGGAATGGTTAAGCTAAGACACGTTTGCTATAATTTTCAGCAGACAAATAATTTTTTTTACCGTGTTAAACTTGTGAAAAGTCCTTCCGTGCATGCTTCTGTGGTCGTCATTTTCAGCAGAGCAAATGACGCGCTGACGCGTCGCGTAGCGGTGATGCATAATAGATGCGACTTATATAAAGGTGCGACCTGTTTATGGATTTTTCCAATTTATTGACAATAATTGGACAAAGCGACATATATAAAGGTGCGACCTATAGTCCAGAAAATACTGTAATATTCAAATTTCCCATGCCAGTTGCATCTTTGTCACCAAATAAAATCCATTCTGTTTTACTGTCATTTAAAAACAGGAAGTTATTGTTTAGCCAATGTTTGATTGCAGAAATGCAGTCAAAGAGAGAAAACATTGGATTACTGGATCTAGGCCTTAGTGGTAAATAGATCTGCAAATCATCTGCATAAAAATGAAAGTTGACATTGTGGTGTCTTATAATAGATCCAAGTGGCAACATGTACAAGGAAAAGAGCAGTGGGTCCAAAATAGAACCCTGGGGCACCCCACACAGAAGAGGGGCTGTAGAGGAAGAGTGGCCATTGGGTAAGATAGAGAAAGTTCTGAGGACCCTGCTGTATGGTGGTGAAACCAACACAAGACTTATCCTTTGCTGTCAGATCTCACTTTCTCATATTTGTGTGTTCAAGCTTCTTCTAAACCCAGCAAACATGTTCTCTACTGCAGGAGACACTGCCTGTTTAGAGTGCTCATGAATACTGCCTGAAAAGGCAGATATGATCATTTTCCTCAACAAGAACATTCTGATTTTATACTGTATCTGCTGCTGATCTGGACTGTATTGTGCAAATTATTTTTTTGTTTGATTTTCTTCACAAGGTTAGCTCATCAGTGGGAGTTCAATAACATGGCTGCAGCATCACACACTGGACATGTGGAAATGTGTTTCCATGAAAGTGTCGTGAAAAGAAAATACATAATGTTTATATTCAAGTTCCATGAAAGTGTACCCCTGTGAAAAGTATACCCCTGTGACAAGAAAATACATAATGTTTATATTCAAGTTCATAGGTTTGATATTTATATACTGGTTGAAAATAGCCCTGTAAGAAATTCATAGTAAACTTAATAAAATGTAAAAAGATCACATAATTAAAATTCAAAGAGAAGAGAATTATTTCATTCAGAAATAACTTTGGTTAGCTAGCTCATTTAAACCATATAAACTTTTTTGAACCCTGCCTCTAAAAAGAATCAGAATAGAGAATCAATAGGAACTGGAATGGAAACAAGGAATCGGAACCGGAATCATTCCAATACAAACGATGCCCAACCGTACCTATCGGGCCTTGTTGACTGGTGAGACTCCGGAGGCAGCTGGAGTACTAGAGAGCCAAGCGGTCCGCAGCCTTAGCTGTTGCTGAGGCAAAAGCTCAGATCAGAATCAGCTTTATTGTCATTGCACAGAAACACAACAAAATTTCATTTCAGTACGACCCGTCCAAAGAAACACAAACAACCAAATAGATGGGGTGCCTGAGGTTGCAGCCTCAAAGAGGCGCTGCCTTTTTTGTTTGATTCAAATCAATTCAATTCAATAAGGAAAAGGGAACACAAGGTAAAAACATCATATCTCACACTGTGTCCCTAACAGAACAAAGAGTGAATTTGCAAAAAAAACCTCAGCACAAAAAAGCTGCATACAGACAACATAATAAGATGCATGTGGAGTGGTTGGAGGCTACCAGCACAGGCTGCCCATGACAGCGTCGCAGCCATCTGGCGAGTTGCATCCAGAATTTGAGATAATCAGCCTTCCAAAGCTGACACAGGGGAGCCATATTCAGATAACAGTTGTTTTGGGTCAGGCCGACTTTGTTAATTTCCGTCTGCCTTACAGTTCTACTGGTACTTCTCAAGTACAACTCCAAACAGCCACATTTTTGTGGTCAATACTGCCGGGCCGAGCTTGTAACTTTTTCAAGGTAAATTCCTTCCCGCCAGCGAGATTCAGGAGCCGCAAGTAGCCTGCGATTCTCAGCAGAAATTGCTTTCAGTTTATGGCTCAGCTCACACAGCCATATAATCTGAGTGTTCACAGCAAGGGCACATCCCCTCACACAGACCGGGCAGCTTCACAATGGCCAGAACAGCTGCTAACATCTTTTGAAATTGTCAATATGCCAGGTAACCATCAACTACAAAAAGCAGAAACCCTGTTATCATAAATCCAATTATGTACGCATCTTCTACATCCTCGATCAACAATATGAATAGACACATGATCTTTCACTGTCCCCAGGAATCCATTGTGTATCCAGCTGCAAGTATCCCGTCAAGGCAGGAAGGCTTTCCTTTGCCCTATCTTCTCATCGAGAAAATTTTATCAACTGTGTTGAGAGACCAGTTGACCAGTTCCATAATTTACCATTTGAAAGATATGCAAAGAGAGGCTCCAAAACGTTCACAGGACAAAGAGCAGAAGCAAGGGAAGGAGCAGGAGGAAAAGCGTCCGTCTTTGCCAAGAGCAAGAAGGAAATACATTTTAAAATGTGGAGGTGGAAGGAGTTTGGTTAGGCCTTGGATAGAGATCCTCAGTCAGCTCTGAGGAGTCATGGAGGAGGACAAGGAGGAAGCAAGCCATCAGGCAACTGAGGAGGGGAAAGCAGTGCTTTACTAACACTGTGTTCAGTGAAGATGGGGTGCTGTTGACCTCAACCAATAATGCTGTTGGGAGGTGGGAGGAATACTTCTTGGACCTTCTCAATCCCATCAGCATGTCTTCCATGGAGGAAGCTGTGTTGGAGGACTTTGGGGTTGGTTTGTCCATGAGGTCGCTGAGGTAGTTAAAAAGCTCTGCAGCAGCAGGGCTCCAGGATTGGATTAATTTGTCCTGATTTCATTAAGGCTCTGGATGTTGTGGGGATGTCTTGGTTGACACGCCTTTGCAACATTGCATAGTGTCACTGGATTGGCAGACTAGGGCGGTGGTTCCCCTTTTCTAAAAGAGGAATCGGAGGGTGTGCTCCAATTATAGGGGCATATCACTCTCCTTAGCATTCCTGGTAAGGTCTATTCAGGGGTAATGGAGAAGCAAGTCCGATCATTGGTCGAACCTCAGATCCAGGATGAACAATGCAGGTTCCATCCTGGCTGTGGAACAGTGGATCAGCTGTTTACCCTCACTAGCATCCTCACATCCTCGAGGGGTCATGGAAGTTTGCCCATCCAGTCTACATGCGTTTTGTGGACTTGGAGAAGGCTTTTGACTATGTTCCTTGTGGTATACAGGGGTGGTCCGTGAGCAATGTTCCCTCTAAACTGCATGCCTGCGCAATTGCGGACTGCTTGCACATTCTCTGTACACAAGAAAATCTGTATTGTGCAGTTGCGGACTGGCCACAAGGTTAGATTAACTATATGGGCAACTGAGCAAATGCCCAAGCAAAATATCTGCTTATCTCCCGCTTTCAGTCTGAGTGCAGCGGTCTCTATAATCTGTCTGTATGCAGCATATAAAATGTGTACAGACTGGAGAAAGGGATCCTCCCCGCCTGTCAAAACAGACCTGTTTCATGTGATTTGTGTATCGACAACGTAAGTAAAAAATTCAACCAATGAAATTCAATTCAGTTCAATTCAGTTTATTTACAGTATATAGTGCCAAGTCACAACAGTCACAGGCAAAATTTCATTCCAGCCAATCAGCGTCTTGTGGAGTTTCGGCGCTGATGTGCAAAGAAGTTAAGTAATTACAGCAAACTTGGCTTCTATGGTGTTCCAAACTTTGTTATACCTATTTCATTGCATACTGAGGAATAATATTTGGCGTTGTGGATTTATCACAGAAGTTTACAGTCATATGATGTCAAACAAAGGTGGTAAGTAAGGTAATCCCACGACTTGTAGCCATTTTTATCATGCTAAGTGTTAGCAAACAATAGTGCTCGGTGTAGTATCTGGATGCGACTAAACTGATTTTGTAGAGTGTTTAATAGGTTGTGTCAGTGGTGGCTGGCCAGTAGAGGGTGCTAGGGCACTGATTTGCCTCTCATGACATTACCTTGAATAAGACAAAAAAAAAGAAATAATAAAGGGGCAGCACGGTGGCGCAACCTGTAGAGCTGCTGCATCTCAGTGAGCAGGTCCCCAGTTCAAATCGCAGTCCGGCTGTGGCTGAGTGGTTAGAGCAGTCATCCTCCAATGCAAGAGTTGGGGGTTCAAATTCCCCAGCAGCCACATGCTGAAGTGTCCTTGGGCAAGACTCTAAACCCCTCATTGCTTTTGATATGTGTCCCATCAGTGTATAAATGTGATGTCTGTACAGATATATTAGAGTGCTGTATGAATGGGTAACTGAGGCACAGGTTGTAGTGTAAAGCACTCCGAGTATCTTGATGAGATAGGAAGGTGCTATACAGGCTTACAGGAGCCACTGGGACCAAACACCATCACTTCTGTACTGTATTCCTTTCATTAATTTTTTTAAAGACAACCACGTTTTGATGTCTTCAAGGCAACAGAAGTTGTGGGAGTTCTAGGTTCTGCATGCCACTCATTCTCTTCTTCTTACAGAATAATTATTCTATTCTCTTCTTCTTCTTCTTCTTTTTCTTCTTCTTCTTCTTCTTCTTCTTCTTCTTCTTCTTCTTCTTCTTCTTCTTCTTCTTCTTCTTCTTCTTCTTCTTCTTCTTCTTCTTCTTCTTCTGTGAGGTTTAACGGCAGCTTACATCCCTCAAGGTGTATTACCGCCATCTAATGGTGATAGAGCATTTCAGGTGGTGGCTCCGAGGCTCTGGAACGCTCTCCCTCTAACAATGCGCGGCTCCGAGTCGACTGATGCATTTAAGAGAAATCTTAAGACTTATCTTTTCAAACAGGCTTATGGTTAATTGTACTTATCGATTTTAGAGTTTATCATGTGTAACCTTTTTGTATAGCATGTTTTAAGAGTGTATAATTTTAGTATAATTTTAGTATGATTTTATTATGTGTATTTCTTTTGTAAAGCACTTTGTGATTTTATATCTGTGAAAAGTGCTATATAAATAAAGTTTACTTACTTACTTACTTACTTACTTACATAAACCCGTTGCCCTCAGTAGTAGTAGTAGTAGTTTCTTTATTTCAGACACAATGTAAGATCCATATATGTATAAAAAAAAATAAAAGATTAAAAAGATTAAAAAGATTTCCTATAGAGGCTCATTCGCCAATGAGTCCTTAAAATAGAAAAATATCTCACAGAGCTTAGTCCAGGAAATACATAAAGTATTTGCGTCCATATTTACTGGATCCCCATTCCAATATGCTCTTCAAATGTATGGGACTTGTTACTTCTTTTGTCCTTTGGTCCAGTAGACGTTTCCTTTCCACTGAATATTTAAAACAATCCTAAATAACATGCTTCACAGATTCTATACTCTGGCAAAAGTCACAACGTCCACTAGTATGTTTCTCTATAATAAACAAAGTACTGTTCAGATTATTATGACCTGTTCTTAATCTTGCTTATATAGATTCCTCCCTCCTATTTCCTCCAGAATACCTGGAACTGTAGACTGTATTCTGCACTGCATATACAGTACAGTAGTTGTCTTCCCCTTGTTTGATGTTCCCACTCCTGTTGCCATGACTGATTAATATGTTTCCATACAATACTGTTACCTTCTGTTTTGCATAATTGGATATTGATGTCTCTATTAATAGAATGTTTAGCAATCTGATCAGTCTTTTCATTTCCCTGAATCCCTCTATGTGCAGGTACCCACATAAACACAATACTTCTTCCTTCCTTAACCAGCTGAGAATGAGCAATCTTAGTTCTGATTAATAAATCCTGTCTTGATTTTGATGTTCCTGATCTAATGCATGACAAGGTAGATACAGAATCACAACAAATAATTAAATTGTATACAGAAGATAATTTAATTCATTCTAAAAACCAGATAAATGACATACAGTTAAACTGAAAACACATTAAAAAATCTGATGTGCGCCTATCAATTCCAATTTTATATTTTGGGACAACAACAGCACAACTTGTTCAACTTGATTCAGGATCTTTAGATCCATCTGTAAAAACCTGTACATACTCAGAATAATTTCCATCCACATACTTTTTTTAAATTTTTATTAAATGTATTCATTTTACATTAAAACGTAAAAAATAAAGAAAAAAACATTTCATAAATACGTATGTGAAAGAAAGAATACATAAAATGAAAGGTGGCAGAAAGAAGAATAAATGTTATTATGTCTGCCCCCTTTTTTTCCAAAACAAAACAATTTCAAACAATCAATTCAACCAATACTCTTCCAGAAATAAATAACAGATGAAAAAAGTAATTTTCACACTCAACTATAACTAGTACATTAGACGCTTAACTAAAGCTTTAGTAGTTTGTTAACAGTTTAGATTTGATTTTTTTTTAATTTAATCACAGAGTTAATATCTTTAGCATAATTTCCCAAAACATTCCATAATTCCACTCCCTTTATTGAAATAAACCATCCCTTTAAACTAATAATAATGTCACATTTTTGTCATCTGTGTATGTTTCCATACAAGACGAAATTTGACTTTGCATTTAACCCAATCACCACCAGGTGGGGCAGTGGGCAGCTATAGAAAGCGCGCCGGGGAGCAGTTGGAATGAGATGTGCTGCTCAAACACACCACAAGTTATGCCGTGACTGGGGTTCGAACCTGGGTCCTTCAGGTCCCAAGTCGGTTCCCCTGCCACTACACCATCTTTGCCCCATACACCATCTAGTCCTATACCTTGGCATTACAAATATTTCAGTTCCCTTTAGACCAGTGGTTCTTAACCTTTTTTGAGGTACTGAACCCACCAGTTTCATATGTCCACTCACTGAACCCTTCATTGGTAATAAATTAAAAAAATAATAATAATCTTTTTTCAAATTCCAAATTCAATTTACTGGTGCACAAAATGAGCCAAGATGTCTTTACTCATGTTCATTCATTCATTCATTCATTCAACCTTTATTTAGTCAGGTAAATCTCATTGAGCCTCGAGGGCTCATTTACAAAAGCGACCTGCTACAAACTAAAGAATGATGAACAGCAATGGTAGAATTTCCTTAAACAACAAACAACAGAAAAAAAAAAAAAAAAACGTAGGAGAGAAATAGAAAGTGAAATGCAAAGTATCAAAACTAGCAAAACACCACAAGGTAGATGTACAAAATCAAAAACAGGAACATATCTGCAATGGTTTTTGCCAGGTTTCCAAAAGATTTTTAAAACCATTTAGGGAGGTCAGGGCCGAGAGCTTCAAATCTTTTTGTAAGATATTCCAGGAAGCAGGAGCAGAGTAGGAGAAGGCCCTTTTTCCAAGTTCAGTCCTCACTGACGGAACACTGCAGGTGATGATGTCCTGAGAGCGCACACTGTAGCTGCACTCACGTAAAGACATGTAGGAGGAGATGTATGAGGGCAGCAGACCGAGAAGTGATTTAAAGATGAAAATGTACCAGTGGAAGAGTCTGCGTGAGGTTAATGATGTCCAGTTAACCAGTGAATACAGGGTGCAGTGGTGGGTACGATAATCACAGCCAGTTATGAATCTTAGAGCACCATGGTAGACAACATCCAACATCCGCAGGGTGCTTGTAGGAGCATTCATGTAGAGAATGTCACCGTAATCAATGGAGGGGAGGAAAGTCACAGATACAAGGCGTTTCCTAACATTCAGTGTTAGACATGATCTGTTTCTGAAAAAGAAACCCAGTTTAACTTTCAGTTTCTTTACTAGGTTTTCCACATGGAGTTTAAAAGAGAGCTGTGAATCAACCAGTATACCCAAATATTTATAGGAATCAACAAACTCAATTGGGACACCATTTGAGGATAAAATCAGAGGAAGATCTGCTGGGACCGACTTCCTACTTGAAAAAAACATCCCTTTTGTTTTTTCAGCATTTAGTACAAGTTTGAGACGGAACAAATCAGACTGGATGATGTCAAAAGCGGATTGCAAAAACTGGAAAGCCTTAGCAACTGTTTTAGCTTGACAGTAAACAACTGTGTCATCAGCATAGAAATGTAAGGATGCATCAGGGATGCTCTGACCTACATGAGCTATGTAAATTGTAAAGAGGGTTGGTCCTAAGACTGAGCCTTGTGGTACACCATTTTTAACCGTTAAATAACTGGAAGAAGTACCATTGTGCTGAACACATTGCTTCCGATTGGACAGATAATTAGAAAACCAACCAATGGTGTGATCAGAGAACCCAATTTCTGAGAGCTTATGACACAAGATGTTATGATCCACTGTGTCAAAAGCTTTAGACAGATCTAAGAAAAGTGCAGCACAATAATTCTTAGCATCCAATGCTTCAACAACGTCATTAAGAACCTTCAAAGAAGCAGTCGTTGTGCTGTGTTTTTTCCTGAAACCAGATTGATGGAGAGGTAAGATGTTAAATGAGTCCAAATAATTTTTGATCTGAGAGTTTATCAAATTTTCTAGAACCTTGGCTAAAATGCAGAGTTTAGAGATTGGTCGATAGTTGTTCAGTGCGGTGGGGTCACCTCCCTTCAGCAAAGGAAGAACAAAGGCTGTTTTCCAAGCATCCGGAATGGAATTTTGGCTTATGGACAGATTAAAGATGTGGGTCACAGGGACTGTGATGATATGAGCAGCCAGCCTTAAGAAATAAGGTGGAAGTTCATCTGGACCAGCAGATTTTTTAGGATCAAGATCATTTAGCAATTTATTTACCTCACTGACTGAGAACGGAGAAAATGAGAAGGTGTGATTAACTGAGGATTGGCTTGTAGGAGGGATTTGATTTGTAGAAGTTTGGTTATTAGATGGAGTGGATGATTTTCCATTTATAACTGTGTCAAATAATGAACTAGAAGCAACAAAATGTTTGTTGAAACAGTTTAGGATCTCGTGCTTATTTGACACAGGAACAGAGTCAACAAGAAGTTGTGATGGAAGGTCAGATGATTGGGGGATGCCTGAGAGAGATTTGATGGTTTTCCAGAATTTTTTAGGATCGTTTAGATTTTTGGAGGTCTGAGATAAGAAGTAATTACGCTTTGCGGCTTTGATGGCAGTTGTGCATTTATTCCTCAGCTGCCGAAAATTCATCCAATCAGTGTCTGAGTGTGATTTTCTTGCTGCGGCCCAGAGATGATCTCTCCTATGCAGAAGGTCAGCTAGTTCAGGAGTAAACCAGGGGCTGTCACGGCCCTTTATCCTGAACTTCCGGAAAGGGGCGTGTTTATTTACAAAGTAAATGAAACTGTCATGAAAATAATTCCAAGCGGTGTTCACGTCGTTGATTAATAGAATACGTTGCCAATCAAAGTGGGATAGATCCCAGAGGAATGACTGTTCACAGAAATGTTTCAAATCCCTTTTTTGAACTATTCTGGGCTTAGCAGGTGGAAGTTTAGTAGATCTAAGAGCTGCTATTACGGAATGATCACTCAAAATGTTAGCAAATACACCTGTACCAGGAAATTTGTGAGGTGCATTTGTGAAAAACAGATCTAAGGTGGAAGATTTTTCAGGACATTTTTTGTTTGGTCTGGTGGGAGAATCAATAAGTTGTGTTAGATTGAGAGAAAGACAACATTCCTTGAATTTATCACAGAGGGGGGTCGACTTATTCCAATCAATGTTGAAATCTCCTGCCATAACAATCTCATTGTGTTTTAAGTTACCTATGAATTCAGTCAGGGAGTACAGAGCCTCAGGTGTTGCGGAGGGGGGACGATAACAACCTACAACAGTTAAGATCTGACCTCCCTTCAAACTGATGTTCACAGCTAAAGCCTCAAACTGGTTTGCGATTGTTTTTTTAGATGCAATCTTGGCAGCCAAGGAGTCTCTGATGTAAATAGCGACTCCACCTCCCCTTTTATTACGATCACAACGATAGATCTTGAATTCATTGATTACCAGATCATTTTTCAGAACAGATTTCTTGAGCCAAGTTTCAGAGATAAGGATCACATCTGCCCCAGAAGAACTGATTAGGATTTTCAATTCATCTAGTTTTTTAAGGAGGCTACGAGCGTTTACATGCAGGAAGCGGAGACCTGAAATACTTTTAAACTCATTAGGTGTACTGTAGTTAATGGAGGGACCTGGGTTGGGCTGAATCCCTGAGATCAGTAACAACATTAATATCAGACATTTGCTTGACTTCTTTGTCACTGATGTGTAATTACAGGAGTTAACAGTGTGACATTTTGCCCCCATAATTGAACCATGAGAAACATTAATGAAGACACGATCATTCAGAACCCAAAAACAATGAAAGTTGCAGTGATGGGCAGATCCAGATGTGTTGATAAGATTCAGTGATTCCAGGTAGTCTGAGAACTGAAAATAATGACAGTAATATGAATGATGCAGAAAAGTCTCAGACCATAAATGTTCTTTATTCTGTCACTGATGGTGTCATTTGAAAGAGGAATTTGGGATAAATTACCTTCGGCCGCTGTTCCGAGTAGAAGATTTGCCATCTTTAACGCAGCTGGTTTTACGAGTGTTTCACTGATGGCGTGCGGCTTACCCTACTTTGCAATCAAATAAGCAACTTTGTACAATGCTGTGAGGATTGGTTTGCTAACGGGTACAAACCCAAGAGCAGGCAGAGTGGCCCTTTCATTGAATCTGGCTAGTTTCACCTTGAATTCAGCAAACGTTGTGTTCTTATATTCCTCGTCTCCATGCAACTTCATGAAGTGTTCCTTTAGTTTTGCCGGTGCGAGACTAGAGTTGTTCAACTTGGCATTGCATATCATACAGATAGGACGCTGACTCCCATCCCGTTCCGTGACACACGTGAATCCATGTTGTACATATTCGTCCAACCACCTTCTTTTTTTGCTTGACATATTTAGAATGGATTAAAATATTATGAAAAAAACACACAACGTAAAACTATGACAGCCATTGACTATTAATGGACTATTAATTAATTAATTACTAGCAACCTGCTGGCAGCCAGGAACACTGCCTTCAAGTCTGGAAACACAGAGGAACTGAGAAAGAGCAGGAAAGAACTGGTTGCTGGCATTAAGAAGGCCAAGGCCACATATGCACAGAGGATCGAGGGACAGTTCACCTCACAAGACCCACGGAGCATGTGGAAGGGCATCAAATGCATAACAGATTACAAAGGCAAGAGCAAACAATGCCCCAAGGACCCATCTCTGCCTGATGCCCTCAATAAGTTTTATGCACGTTTTGAAGACCCAAACAGACCAGCTAGCACCAGACTCACCTCATCACCAGATGAAGAGCATCTCAGAGTGACCGCAGCAGAAGTGAGAGGCAGTCTCAGAAGGATCAACCCTCATAAAGCAACCGGACCAGACAACATCCCAGGGAAAGTTCTGAAGGAATGTGCGGACCAGCTCTGTGAGGTGCTGGCTGACATCTTCACCACCTCACTTTCACTGGAGTCAGTTCCCACCTGCCTGAAGACCGCCACCATCATCCCAGTTCCAAAGAGCTCCACAGTGACTGGTCTGAATGACTATAGACCGGTGGCCCTCACCCCGATAGTCGCTAAATGTTTTGAGAAACTGGTCATGTCCCACATCAAGACAACCGTCAACATCAACGAGGACCCTCATCAATATGCATACCGCGAGAACCGATCAACAGAGGACGCCATCTCCTCTGTGGTCCACACTGCTCTCACCCACCTGGATCAGAAGGACTCATACGTGCGTATGCTCTTTGTGGACTTCACATCTGCCTTCAACACCATGATCCCCCAAACTCTGATAGACAAACTATCCACACTTGGACTAAGCCCCTCCGTTTGTAACTGGGTCTTAGACTTCTTAACAAACAGACCACAGTCCGTGAAGATCCACAACTTCTCCTCCTCCACCATAACCCTCAGCACTGGCTCTCCTCAAGGATGTGTGCTGAGCCCTCTTCTGTTCACTCTGCTCACATATGATTGTACAGCCACACATCCAGGCTGTCATATTGTTAAGTTTGCAGATGATACAGCGGTGGTGGGATGCATCACAAACAATGATGAGTCCAGCTACAGACAGGAGGTGGAACACCTGGAGAGCTGGTGCAAAGAGAATAATCTTCACATGAATGTGAAGAAGACAAAGGAGATGATTGTGGACTTCAGAAGGAACAAACACACCCACACCCCACTGAACATAAGTGGATCTGCAGTGGAAGTGGTCTCCAGCTACAAATACTTGGGTGTACACATGAATGATAACCTCAGCTGGAGCAACAACACCACCAGCCTGATCAAGAAAGGTCATCAGAGACTCTACTTCCTCAGACGGCTGAGACGAGCTGGTCTGAGCAGCCCAGTCCTCACCTCCTTCTACAGGTGTGCAGTGGAGAGCATCCTGTGCTCCAGCATCAACGTGTGGCATGGAGGCTGCACAGTTGAAGAGAGGAAAGCTCTACAGAGAGTGGTGAAGGCTGCACAGAAGTCTGTTGGAGTCAGTCTCCCCACCATCACAGACATTTACACCTCCAGATGCAGGAAAAGAGCCACCTGCATCATGAAAGACCTCACTCACCCAGCACACTCACTCTTTGCCCCACTCCCCTCAGGACGGAGGTTGAGGAGCATCAAATGTAGAACCACTAGACTGAGGAACAGCTTCTACCCTGAGGCTGTTAGACTCATGAATAAATAAATAATAAGAATAAACACTGCAAAATATCACATCATGCTGATGCTGATCTGTTTTCTTGTTGCTGTGTTCATCTGTGACCATCTGCTCATACAGACTCATGTTCGTGCTGCTGTTTATAATGATGTTTTTCTACTACATTAGGGCTTAGTGTATTACTAGTTGATGTTTTTCTTAGTTAATTCTAGATGTTATTACTGTTTTTCTCTTGCATTTGTTGTTGGATGTAACTGGGACCCTGTGTACATAATATTGTTTTCATCACATGTACCACATGCGGTGCAAATGACAATAAAGACTCTCTGACTCTGACTCTACTGCGCGCACTAAATTCCCCACAGCACTGATTGGCCAAGCAACGGCCAATCAGTGTTGCAGCCAATTGCGTAATCCTCTGCACTGTAGAGGATGACTCTGCAGGAGAGAGGTGGGTCGGCTGGTGACCTGGTGCAGCAACAACAACCTGGAGCTCAACGCCCAGAAGACAGTGGAGATGATTGTGGACTTCAGGAAAGACAGAGCCCCTCTGCCCCCCATCACCTTTAACAACACCCCCATCATCATTGGGGACTGCTACCGGTTCCTCGGCACCACCATCACCCAGGACCTCAAGTGGGAGCCAACCATCAGCTCCCTCATCAAAAAGGCTCAGCAGAGGATGTACTTCCTGCGACAGCTGAGGAAGGCCAAGCTGCCGGCCAAGCTGATGGTGCAGTTCTACACGGCCATCATCGAGTCCATCCTCAGCGCGTCCATCACAGTGTGGTACGCCGGGGCCACTGTCAGGGACAGACACAGACTGCAGCGCATTGTGCGCTCTGCTGAGAAGGTAATCGGCTGTAGTCTCCCATCTCTCCATGACCTGTACGTCTCCAGGACTGTGAGGCGAGCAGGTCGGATCACAGCTGACCCTTCTCACCCTGCATACGGTCTGTTCGAACGACTCCCCTCAGGCAGGAGGCTTCGGTCAATTGGGACCAGAACCTCCCGCCATAAAAACAGTTTCTTCCCCTCTGCTGTCAGACTTTTGAACACTCATAACCATGTTACCCCATAACTTGCCTTGGTCGCTGTATTTTGTATTTTGATTGGGAATCACTGTATCACTGTATTTTGATTGCACCACTCTAATTGCGCTGTTTCTTAGTAGGTTTTGTTCACTGAATATTGTATTGATGATCTATGGTTTATGTTTTTTATGTTTTATGTTTCTATATTTTTATGCACCGCTATGCCGACGCAAATTCCTAGTCTGTGAATCCTGTTCATTGACAATGGCAATAATAAACTGAATCTGAATCTGAATCACTTGCTGCAAGGCCAAGCGATGGGTGTCATCACGACTTTACACAAGTGTGTCTTTACCACCGTGGCAGATCGAACCCAGGTTAAGAACCACTGCTTTAGACTGTAGCAGCTTACTCTCTTAACGAAATACATTTGAAGATTTGAGGGTAGCATATTCCTATGAGCCCTATACAGTACATAACCAACAAAATATTACAGTTCACCAAATCATAAAGCTTCAGTAATTTCAGTTGTTTAAATAATATATTTGATGGATGACAATTAGGGATGGGGCAGATCCGATCCAGTATCGGTATCGGTATCCGATACCAGCATTATTTAAGTATCGGGTATCGGATCAAACCTGCCGATACTTTTCCGATCCAGCTTCAAAGAGCACTTGTGTTCAATCACAATCTGTGACTGCCCTTTTTAACATTGTGTGAGATAAACCCAATGAAGACACTCTTAAGCCTTACAATAAGGGGGTTCCCTATTGTAAGGCTTAAGAGTGTCTTCATTGGGTTTATCTCACACAATGTTAAAATGAATAGTTTGGGTGCAAAAGTTTCATTATACAGAGTCAAATACCTGAACAGTATCGGATCGGGAAAGTATCGGTATCGGTTGATACTGAGTTAATAAGTATCGGTATCGGATCGGAAGTGAGAAATGTGGATCGGTGCATCCCTAATGACAATAAGGTTTTCTAGATATAATTCTCCCAGCTCTCTTCTGTAAAATAAAAATAGAGTTGGTTATAGTTTTACAAGCTTTCCCCCAAACCTCCAGACAGTAAATTAAATGTGGAACAAAGATTGAATTATACAACTAATAAAGAGCCCTATCATTCAATAAGTCCTTTAGTTTATACAACATAGCAAGAGATTTAGATAACTTAATTTTAACAGAATTCAAACGCTGTTTATTACGACAGTTTGTCATCAACAATTACACCCAAGAACTTCATCTCATCCACTCTACTTCGAGGGAGGTAAGAAAAGGGGAGGGGGGCTCTGTGTTTACATCAACAACGCATGGTGTCGTGATGCTGCTGTGGTCTACAAACACTGCTCACATTTAGTGGAGTTCATGACTATTAAATGCAGACCGTTCTTTTTACCGAGGGAGTTTACAGCTGTTTTGATTGTTGCTGTATATATCCCCCCAAGCTCCAACAGCAAAGATAGAAGTGAGGCACTAAATGAACTATATCTGCACATCAGTGAGCAACAAACAGCCCATCCTGATGCTTTTCTCATCACGGCTGGTGATTTCAACCATGCAGATTTAAAGAGTGTTCTCCCAAAAACATACAGAAACATAAACTTTGCAACAAGAGGAAACAACACCCTGGACCAGGTTTACACCACCATGAAAAATTCCTACAGAGCCATCCCCCTCCCCCACATTGGTGCTTCTGACCATATCTGTGTTATGCTAAAGCCAGCATACAGGCCACTGGTGAAAGTCACAAAACCAGTCCGCAAGCAGATACGAGTGTGGCCAGAGGGGTCTTCAGAGGCACTCCAGGACTGTTTTGACACCACAGATTGGAGTATGTTCAAAGAAGCTGCTACCACAAACAACAACTTATGTCTCCAGGAGTACTCAGACACTGTATGTTCATACATCACCAAGTGCATTGATGATGTAACCAACCTTAAAACCATCACTGTTCGGGCTAACCAGAAGCCATGGCTGACAGCTGAGGTTCACAGACTCATGAAAGCCAGGAATGCTGCCTTCAAAGCGGGAGATCAGGTGGGCCTGAGGGCAGCCAGAAACAACCTGGACCGGGGCATCAGAAAGGCAAAGAAGCAGTATTCTGGGAAAATAGCTCACCGTTTCAAGGACAGCAGGGATACACGCAGTCTGTGGCAGGGAATACAGACCATCACAAACTACAAACCACCCCCCCAGACCTGTGACAGCTCAGCCTCTGCGCTGAATGAACTGAATGAGTTCTTTGCTCGGTTCGAGGCAAGTAACAGCACACCAGCACATAAACTCCCCCCCTCTCCTGATGGCCAGGTGCTGACGCTGTCCTCAGACAGCGTAAGGCGATCATTCATCAAGATTAACGCCCGGAAGGCCTCTGGTCCTGACAACATACCTGGTCGCGTGCTGAAGGACTGTGCAGGGGAACTCGCAGCGGTCTTCACGGACATCTTTAACATCTCACTGAGCCAGGCCATCGTCCCCACCTGTTTCAAAGCCACCACCATCATCCCTGTCCCAAAGAAGGCAACGCCCGCATGCCTCAATGACTATCGCCCAGTAGCACTCACCCCCATCCTGATGAAGTGCTTTGAACGGCTAGTCATGAAAAGCATCACATCTGTCCTCCCTGACTCCCTGGATCCCTTCCAATTTGCATACCGACCTAATCGCTCAACCGACGATGCCATCTCCTCTGCCCTTCACACAGCTCTCACACATCTGGACACGAAGGACTCCTATGTTAGAATGTTGTTCATCGACTTCAGCTCGGCATTTAACACCATCATCCCCCAACAGCTCATCCTTAAACTGGACAGTCTGGGGCTGAACACCTCAATGTGTAACTGGCTGCTAGACTTCCTGACCGGGAGACCACAGACAGTGCGGGTCGGGAGTAACACATCTAGCACCATCACATTGAACACAGGGGCCCCACAAGGATGTGTGCTGAGCCCCCTTCTATTCACCCTGCTAACACACGACTGCACACCATCGTACAGCTCCAACCACTTCATCAAGTTTGCGGACGACACAACAGTGGTGGGTCTCATCAGCAACAACGATGAGACGGACTACAGGAACGAGGTGAGCCGCCTGGCCTTGTGGTGCGGACACAACAATCTCACTCTCAACGTGGAGAAGACAAAGGAGATTGTTGTGGACTTCAGGAAGAGGGATGCCCAACATGCCCCTCTGACCATCAACAGCACCGCAGTGGAGAGAGTAGACAGCACCAAGTTCCTGGGAGTGCACGTCTCAAAGGACCTGTCCTGGAGCAGGAACACTGCAGCACTGGCAAAGAAGGCTCACCAGCGTCTCTACTTTCTCCGCAAGCTGAAAAGGGCTGGAGCTTCAACCCCCATCATGAGCACCTTCTACAGAGGTGCCATAGAAAGTGTCCTGACCAGCTGCATCACTGTGTGGTTTGGTGCATGTACTGCATCCTGCCGCAAGAGCCTCCAGCGCATTGTGAGAGCAGCTGAGAAGATCGTGGGCACCTCCTTGCCCTCACTGCAGGACTTACACAGCAAACGCCTCACTCGGAAAGCCCACTGCATGGCAGGTGATCCCACACACCCACTACACAGCTGCTTCAGACTACTGCCATCAGGGAGGAGACTGAGGAGTCTCCAGGCTCGAACCAGCAGACTGAGAGACAGCTCTGTTCATCAGGCAGTCAGAATGCTAAACACTCTGCCTGCTCTGCCCCCCTCCCATTTGAACTGCCTTAACACTAAAACTTTCTCACACATTATCACTCAACACAAAGTTTTTCACTAAACTCTCGGTCATGTGCTCATACAGTTTGCACTACTTCTCATACTTGCACTAATGTCTGTATTACATCACTGCCTATAATCATAATACTGTTTACATTCTCTGTTTACATTTATTAATACTGTTTACTTTTATTACTACTGCTTACATGTAATTACTACTGTTTACATTTATTTACACTACTCTAATATCTACACCACTGCTGGTACATATACAGTGTGCTCTGAACGGTCTTATTTAGGGATGCCCAATGTGCCTTACTGCATATGCCACTTTTTGCCTCTATAACAACATCAACTACTACCTCATACATATACTGTGTACATTGACTCATACGCTGCTTTGCCACTTTGCAAATGTCAATGCTAGAAACCTTTAGTTTATTTTAGTTATACTTTTTATACTCTTTTTTTTGTGCTAGTATGCAAAAACTCAGGACAGTATTATGTTCATTAAATGTTTAATGTTTTAGTTTTAGAGTTGGTGTGGATTTTCATGCTCTTGCACCGCTATGCAAAAAAAAAAAAAAAAACTCAGGACAATGTTAGTTTTACTATTTTATGCTTATGTCTATTATTATATGTTTCAGTGTTTCAATGTTTAGATGTTTACTGTTGCACCGAGGGACTGAGAGAAACGCAATTTCGGTCCTGTGTATGTCCTGTACAGTACATATTGCAGATCTGACAATAAAGTTGACTTTGACTTTGACTACTTAGCTCAACACCATCAATTGAGATAGAAAAAATATCATTTTTTTTGTTACTAAATAACATGACATTTGTTTTGTCTAAGTTTAATGATAATTTGTTTAATCTAAACCAAGTTTGTAGTTTAACAATCTCCTTTTTTAGCAACTCAATCATTTGTTTCAAATCACTACCAAAACAAAAAAAGGTGGGATCATCAGCAAAAAGAACACACCGCAGATATGAAAACACCTTTACCAGATCATTTATATACAAAATAAACAGCTTAAGTCCTATTATTGAGCCTTGTGGAACTCCACAAGTGATTTTACAAAAGTTTGATCATGTATTGTCTATTTGTACAAACTGCCTTCTGTCCTCCAAGTAGTTAGACACCCACTGCAAAGCCTGTCCTCCAATACCATATATGTTCAACTTCTCGAGGAGAATGGTGTGATCAACTGTGTCAAAAGCTTTTTTTAAATCAACAAACAAACTTACACAATGTTGTTTTTGATCAACAGCTGTGGAAATTTGTTCAGTCAAGTCCATAAGAGCCATGGAAGTAGAAGTTTTTGATCTAAAACCATATTGGCTGTCACTTAAAATGTTATGATCATTAAGAAATTTGTCTAATCTGATCACAAATAATTTTTCAATAATTTTTGAGAATTGTGGTAATAAGGAAATTGGTCTGTAATTATTGAATACAGATTCATCACCATTTTTAAAAATAGGGACAACCTTAGCTACTTTCATATTATCAGGGAAAATACCTGTTGAGAAAGACAAATTACATATACTGTATATGTAAACGGTTCAACAACATGATACATTATGTCTGTTACAACCAACATATCCATATCATACCAGTCCTTAGATCTTTTATCAGCAAAATGTTTTGTTACCTTCAGTATTTCATCTTTATCAGTTTCATGTAGAAACAGTATTTTTCTGACTTTTAATCAAGTAGCTCACGTTTTTTTAATAAACTCTTGGAATTTTTTTTGCAAAGTTTGATCCCACATTCACAAAATAGTTATTAAATTTATCCATGGATGATCAACAGTACCTTTCTTAGCATAATTTTTTTGCACACAATTTTTCTTGTACAAAACATTTAAAATGTTCATGAACTCATCATATGCTTGATTCACATCTTCAACATACACACCACTCCAATTTTGTTTTTGTAAATCATTTTTTAGTCTATTTAATGCTTTACTCGATGTGTTTATTATGGTTTTCTTCTCTATACAGTAGTTGTTTTTGTAATTATATAATCTTTATTGTAAATTGTAAAAACTGGTAAATGATCACTTAGATCAGTCGTCAAAATACCACTTAAGACATTATCATCAGTTATATTGGTAAAAATATAATCAATTATTGTAGAACTATGTGTTGTAATTCTTGTCGAGTTTGTTATCAACGGAAATAAATTAATACTATACATTGAATTTGTGAATGCACTTATGTTATTTGAATCAGTCTTGTTTCCCAGATCAATATTGAAGTCACCACACAAAAAAACTCATTTGTTTCTGGTCTTTACTAGTAACTCCATAATTTTATCCGTGAATAATTCTATATTAGATCCTGGTGATCGATATACACAACTTATTATGAGTTTTTTTTTCATTCTTATTTATTATTTCTATTGATATCATTTCCATTATATTATCTACAGTCATCGACATTTCACAAATGAATTTGCATTTTATTTCATTTTTAATAAATATAGCTACTCCTCCACCTCTCTTTATTTTTCTATTTATGTGATATAATTCATAACCGTCGATATTCGCATTATTTTTATTTTCATCATTTAACCATGTTTCTGATAATGCTATTATTGTAAATGTTTTATTTAATTTTTTTGGTAATCTGTTAATTTCGATATATCTGCATTAAAGATGTTTTTTGGGTACATCCAGCCCGGATCCGTTTTGGACCCGTTCATGGAACGCTTCATCCAGACCGGATCCGTTTTGGACCCGTTTATGATACTCATATCGGAGGCGGACTAATTTGGTCCAGAACCTTTATTTATCATGAATTGAGAGAAGTAGCTAAAAACTTGTATACCAGCTCCAAAAAGACTCCATACATCTAACCAGTTTAACATTGAACACATGAAAATAATTTACCGTGAAGCTGCAAAAGACCTAAAATTGGGTTCCGAGTAAATTTACAGTTTTGAGGCTGCACAATGGCGCAGTTGGTAGCACTGTTTCAGGTGTTAAAATCCCAGCCAGATGTCTTTCTGCATGTTCTCCGTGTACATGCATGGGTTCTCTGGGTACTTCATCTCGTCTGTTATCCACAAACCATGCTGTACTGTTCTCCCTACTCTATACCAGGACAAAACAAAGCCCCTTTTTTTCATTTAACAAGACTTTAAAGTTTTCACTTTTATAACCCAGGAAAGTTAGTTAACAGAGCTCAAAAATTTAAGTACAAGATGAGACATTTTTAAAGGTAACAAAACTCAATTTTTATTAGTTTGTTGTCGACATGAGACAAAACAAGCGTATACATACTGTACCATAAACATGTACATTACTTTATTTCCAAGCGGCTAGCTAACACAGTACCCCAAACGATTATCAAAAAACACATAAAATACTGCACAGTACCCTGATGCATGCTCAATAATCCAGGTAGAAAAATCTAAAAAAGCTAAGTCTGGTCCTCTGGACATTCAAAAAAAAAAAAAAGCAAAAAAATTGTAGAAACGTTTCGTCTTTCGTCCGAAAGACTTCCTCAGTCTGAGCTGCTGTATTCAGCTCAGTCTTATAAATAGCACCCTCTCACAGTGGATCAACCAGTTGGCTGATGACAGCCGAAACCAGCTGCTAATGGTCCTCCTTGATCATGTGAGCAGCTGGTTTCGGCTGGACACTTCTCAAAGAGCAGCAGCTGTTAACATCAAACAGCAGCAACTCACATCCATCCATCCATCACCAGCAGCAGCTATTGACATGAATCAGCACCAAATCAGCATAAAATCACATCCATCAGAAACATGTTGCAACCATCATGTTTTTGAAACCAGTGCCTTGGTGTGCAGTCCATGTCCATGTGCATGAAAAAGAAGTCCATGAACTCTAAAAAAGCTAGAAGCAGCAGAAATAGGAAACAAAATTCCCTTACTTTGACTGAAGTGTAGGTAGACACTGATGTTTTTCTCAAGTTCAAACCTGGATCAGATGGAACTGCTTAGCCAGTGCTCAACAATGAATGATGGGAGCATTTTAGGCCAGGTGTGAGTTCAGGTGTGTGGTCCTGATGTGAGCAGTTCTGTCCATCAGAAAAGGTGTTTTTTTTGCAGCAGTCATAGAGGCAGAAGGTGTTGACACACAGGTGATGGATGGAGGCAGCTGGCAGGACACCAGAGACAGGCAGGACTGACGTCCAGGACGACAGAGGCAGGTAGGACAGACGTCCATCCATGAAGAAAGTCCACGATGTGAGCTGTGTAGAAATTACAGCAACACAAAAATGAACATGTGCACTTTCAGCTGGACAATGAACTGCAAAGACAACATGAAAAACAGACAGAGAACAACTTCTACTCACTGTTGATGTTGACAAACTGATGGGACAGCAGCGAAGCTAGGCAGTAGGCAGGACGACAGAGGCAGGACAGAGTGGACACTTGTCCATCCATAAGGAAAGTCCACGATGTGAGCTGTGTAGAAATTACAGCAACACAAAAATGAACATTTGTACTTTCAGCTGGACTATGACCTGCCTGCAAAGAAAACATAAAAATGACTAACATCTTGTCCATACCTGATTGGTGTGGTGCAATGTGTAGATGGAAAGGTGCTAGAGGAGGGAGGCAGGCAGGCAGGAAAGAGCAGACGACACACGTCCGTCCATGAGGCAAGAGCAGCAGGTGGTTCTGTTGAAACCCACACATAGACGTCAACATCTGCAGAAATGAAAACACAGAGAACAACAACTTCTCCTTACCTGTGTGGTGTGGTAAACATGTATGGATGGACCAGGGGGCGTGACACTTTGGAGGCTGTCGAGAGAGAGGTGATGATTACAGTAGATGTAGCATAAAACAAAAAATAAAGGAAAAAACATTGACATGTCTTTGCTGTACCTTTCCAACGATGCTGTGCTGGTATGTGAAGGTGGGTAGGTCAGTGATGGGATGGTGGAGCTGGTGGAGAAGAGGTGGAGGAGGAGCAGCAGGCTGTGAACATAAGGAGATACAAATTGATTAACAGATGAAGTTACTGTGTAACATGACACAACTCGGAAAAATAAAAATAACAATTCATTACTGTACCTGGAGGGAGGGAGCAGGGAGGGGGGAGGCGTCTTTTACTGGGGAGAGGGTGAGCTGTCCATGGACTCCTGGCTTGCTGCAGGAGGACTGGCTGGAGTTGGTTCTTCTGGTGCACCAGTAGATCCTGGAGGAGCTGCAGAGACCTTGGTGACGAACCTTAACATGCTGCTCTGCACAGCCTCTTGTTTCTTGTCAAAAAAACAAACAAACTTTGAACTCCAGGGGAGATTCATTCATTCAACCTTTATTTAGTCAGGTAAATCTTATTGAACCTCATGGGCTCATTTACAAAAGCGACCTGCTAAAACTAAAGAACGATGAACAGCAATGGTAGAATTTCCTTAAACAATAAACAATAAACAAACAATAAACAATAAACAATAGAAAACAAAAAAGAGAAAAAAACAAAAGAAAGAAATACATTTTTTTTTTAACAAAGTATCAAAAAACGAGCAAAACATAAGGTAGACGTATAAAATCAAAGACAGGAACAAATCTGCATTGGTTTTTGCCAGGATTCCAACAGATTCTGAAAACCATTTAGAGAAGTCAAGGTCGAGAGCTTCAGATCTTTTTGTAAGATATTCCATGAAGCAGGAGCAGAGTAGGAGAAGGCCCTTTTTCCAAGTTCAGTCCTCACTGACGGAACACTGCAGGTAATCATGTCCTGAGAGCGCACGCTGTAGCTGCACTCACGCAAAGACATGTAGGAGGAGATGTATGAGGGCAGCAGACCAAGAAGTGATTTAAAGATGAAAATGTACCAGTGGAAGAGTCTGCGTGAGGTTAATGATGTCCAGTTAACCAGTGAATACAGGGTGCAGTGGTGGGTACGATAATCACAGCCAGTTATGAATCTTAGTGCACCATGATAGACAACATCCAACATCCGCAGGGTGCTTGTAGGAGCATTCATGTAGAGAATGTCACCGTAATCAATGGAGGGAAGGAAAGTCACAGATACAAGGCGTTTCCTAACATTCAGTGTTAGACATGATCTGTTTCTGAAAAAGAAACCCAGTTTAACTTTCAGTTTCTTCACTAGGTTTTCCACGTGGAGTTTAAAAGAGAGATGTGAATCGATCAGGATACCCAGATATTTATAGGAATCAACAAACTCAATAGGGACACCATTTGAAGATAAAATCAGAGGAGGATCTGCTGGAACCGCCTTCCTATTTGAAAAAAACATCCCTTTTGTTTTATCAGCATTTAGGACAAGTTTGAGACGGAACAAATCTGACTGGATGATGTCAAAAGCGGATTGCAGTAACTGGAAAGCCTTAGCTACTGTTTTAGCTCGGCAGTAAACAACTGTATCATCAGCATAGAAATGTAAGGATGCATCAGGGATGCAGTGACCTACATTAGCTATGTAGATTGTAAAGAGAGTTGGTCCTAAAACTGAGCCTTGTGGTACACCATTTTTAACTGTTAAATAGCTGGAAGAAGTACCGTTATGTTGAACACATTGCCTCCGATTGGAAAGATAGTTAGAAAACCAACCGATGGTGTGATCAGAGAAGCCGATTTCTGAGAGCTTATGAAATCGGCTTAAGAGATGCATTAAATACAACTCTTCATCAAGTCATGCTGTTCTCGGTGCTAAAATCCATTTTAATGTTTTCAAGAGCGTCTGGTCTGTCTCTCAATATTAATAAGTGTGAACTTCTGCCCATCCATTCCAGCTCTGAGACGTCTGTTGCCTCCATTACAGTGAAGTCCGAAGTCAAATATCTGGGGGTATTGATTTCAAAAAATACTATTAGAAGAGAGGAGGAAAACATTGGAAGATGCTTGGATGACATGAAGAAATCGTTGAACCGATGGTTAACTAGAGATCTGACTATTTTTGGACAATCTCTTCTTTCTAAAGCTGAAGGAGTGTCCAAATTAATTTATCCATGCCACTCTGATTTTATCTTGGACAAAAATATTAAGAAAGCTAACTCAATAATTTTTCAATTTATCTGGAGGAACGAAACGCACTATTTACGTCGATCTCATCTTGTTAAAGATTATGACAAGGGAGGAATTAGAGCATTGGATGTTGAGGCTCTGATTGGTTCATTTAGAATAAATTGGCTGAAGTCTTTTTTGTGTCAAAAAGGGCGTTCAATACAGGATCAACTGGACTTTATTTTATTTATTCTTTTTTGTGTCATTCTAATTCAGTGTGGTTCCATATCCCTAATTCTATATTTAAAAGCCTTGGGGGCTTAGATCTCTTGTTTAAATGTGACTTTGAATTAACCAAGATTCATATCTCTCTGTCAAATTTTCATAAACAAGTTTTTTTTTTTTTTGGAAAATGATATTTGCACACAATTTTACCCCACATGGATCCGTAGTATGGAATAACAGATCAATATTAATGAAT
Source organism: Garcialebias charrua (assembly GCA_038048925.1). Classification (NCBI taxonomy): domain Eukaryota; kingdom Metazoa; phylum Chordata; class Actinopteri; order Cyprinodontiformes; family Rivulidae; genus Garcialebias; species Garcialebias charrua. The sequence continues at coordinate 41,026 of JBBPBX010004520.1, read as the reverse complement.
AGAAAATAAATAGGAAACCTGAGGGAGATTGGAGACTGTAAGGTTGTAGCAGGGGAGAGCGTGGCCAGACAGCATCGGATGGTTGTGTGTAGAATGACTGTTGTTGCGAAGAAGAGAAAAAGAGTAAAATCAGAGAAGAAGACCAAATGGTGGAAGCTGAAGAAGGAAGAATGTTGTGAGAAATTCAGAGACGAGCTGTTAAAGGCTCTGGGTGGTAAGAAAGAGCTTCCAAGTGACTGGGCTACTACAGCAACAGTAATTAGAGAGACAGGTAGGAAGGTACTTGGTGTGTCATCTGGACAGAGAATGGATGATAAGGAAACCTGGTGGTGGAATAGTGAAGTGCAGGACGCCATTCAAAGAAAGAGATTAGCCAAGAAGAAATATGACAGTGAGAGGACTGAAGAGAGGAGACAGGAATATAAGGAGATGGGACATAGAGCAAAGAGGGAAGTAGCTAAGGCAAAGCAGAGGGCGTACAATGAGTTATATGGGAGACTGGACACTAAAGAGGGCGAGAAGGACTTGTACCGATTGGCAAGACAGAGGGATCAGGCTGGAAAGGATGTGCAGCAGGTTAGGCTTATTAAAGATGGGAATGGGAATGTTCTAACAAGTGAGGAGAGTGTGATGGGAAGATGGAAGGATTACTTTGAGGAGCTAATGAATGAAGAGAATGAAAGAGAAAGAAGAGTGGAGGTAATAGAAACTGTGGACCAGGAAGTGGGAAAGATTAGTGAGGGTGAAGTCCGGAAAGCTCTGAAAAGAATGAAGAAGGGGAAGGCAGTAGGACCTGATGACATACCAGTGGAGGTTTGGAAATGTCTTGGAGAGATGGCAGTGAGGTTTTTGACTCAAATATTTAATGGAATATTTGAGGGTGAGAAAATGCCTGAAGAATGGAGAAGAAGTGTGCTGGTTCCCATTTTTAAGAACAAGGGTGATGTACAGAGTTGTAGCAACTACAGGGGAATTAAGTTGATGAGCCACACAATGAAGATCTGGGAGAGAGTTGTGGAAGGAAGGCTTAGACAAGATGTGACTATCTGTGAGCAGCAGTATGGTTTCATGCCAAGAAAGAGCACCACAGATGCATCTTTGCTTTGAGGATGTTGATAGAGAAGTACAGAGAGGGTCAGAAAGAACTCCATTGTGTGTTTGTGGATTTAGAAAAAGCATATGACAGGGTGCCAAGAGAAGAGGTGTGGTATTGCATGAGGAAATCTGGAGTGGCAGAAAAGTATGTTAGACTGGTACAGGACATGTATGAGGACAGCAGGACAGTGGTGAGATGTCAGAGTCAGAGTCAGAGAGAATTTATTGTCATTTGCACCGCATGTAGTACATGTGTTGAAAACGAGATTATGTACACAGGGTCCCAGTTACATCCAACAACAAATGCAAGAGAAAAACAATAATAACATCTAGGATTAACTAAGAGAGACATCAGCTAGTAATACACTAAGCCCTAATGTAGTAGAAAAACATCATTATAAACAGCAGCACGAACATGAGTCATTATGAGCAGATGGTCACAGATGAACGCAGCAACAAGAAACAGATCAGTATCAACATGATGTGACATTTTGCAGTGTTTATTCTTATTATTTATTTATTCATGAGTCTGACAGCCTCAGGGTAGAAGCTGTTCCTCAGTCTAGTGGTTCTACATTTGATGCTCCTCAACCTCCGTCCCGAGGGGAGTGGTGCAAAGAGTGAGTGTGCTGGGTGAGTGAGGTCTTTCATGATGCAGGTGGCTCTTTTTCTGCATCTGGAGGTGTAAATGTCTGTGATGGTGGGGAGACTGACTCCCACAGACTTCTGTGCAGCCTTCACCACTCTCTGTAGAGCTTTCCTCTCTGCAACTGTGCAGCCTCCATGCCACACGTTGATGCTGGAGCACAGGACGCTCTCCACTGCACACCTGTAGAACGAGGTGAGGACTGAGCTTCTCAGACCAGCTCGTCTCAGCCGTCTGAGGAAGTAGAGTCTCTGATGACCTTTCTTGATCAGGCTGGTGGTGTTGTTGCTCCAGCTGAGGTTATCATTCAAGTGTACACCCAGGTACTTGTAGCTGGAGACCACCTCCACCGCAGATCCACCTATATACAGTGGGGTGTGGGTGTGTTTGTTCCTTCTGAAGTCCACAATCATCTCCTTCGTCTTCTTCACATTCATGTGAAGGTTGTTCTCTTTGCACCAGCTCTCCAGATGTTCCACCTCCTGTCTGTAGCTGGATTCATCATTATCTGTGATGCATCCCACCACAGCTGTATCATCTGCAAACTTAACAATATGACAGCCTGGATGTGTGGCTGTACAATCATATGTGAGCAGAGTGAACAGAAGAGGGCTCAGCACACATCCTTGAGGAGAGCCAGTGCTGAGGGTGATGGTGGAGGAGGAGAAGTTGTGGATCTTCACGGACTGTGGTCTGTTTGTTAAGAAGTCTAGTACCCAGTTACAGATGGAGGGGCTTAGTCCAAGTGTGGATAGTTTGTCTATCAGAGTTTGGGGGATCATGGTGTTGAAAGCAGATGTGAAGTCCACAAAGAGCAGACGCACGTATGAGTCCTTCTGATCCAGGTGGGTGAGAGCAGTGTGGACCACAGAGGAGATGGCGTCCTCTGTTGATCGGTTCTCGCGGTATGCATATTGATGAGGGTCCTCGCTGATGTTGACGGTTGTCTTGATGTGGGACATGACCAGTTTCTCAAAACATTTAGCGACTATCGGGGTGAGAGCCACCGGTCTATAGTCATTCAGACCAGTCACTGTGGAGCTTTTTGGGACTGGGATGATGGTGGCAGTCTTCAGGCAGGTGGGAACTGACTCCAGTGAAAGTGAGGTGGTGAAGACGTCAGCCAGCACCTCACAGAGCTGGTCCGCACATTCCTTCAGAACTTTCCCTGGGATGTTGTCTGGACCCGTAGCTTTATGAGGGTTGATCCTTCTGAGACTACCTCTCACTTCTGCTGCGGTCACTTTGAGGTGCTCCTCGTCTGGTCATGAGGTGAGTCTGGTGCTAGCTGGTCTAGCTAGCTAGCTGATGTGCTGTGGGAGTGACAGATAGCTTCAAGGTGGAGGTGGGATTGCATCAAGGATCGGCTCTGAGCCCCTTCTTGTTTGCTCTGGTGATGGACCGACTAACAGATGAGGTCAGGCAGGAATCCCCATGGACTATGATGTTTGCAGATGACATTGTGATCTGTGGTGAGAACAGGGAACAAGTGGAAGAGAACTTGGAGAGGTGGAGGTATGCTCTTGAAAGAAGAGGAATGAAAGTCAGCCGTAGTAAGACAGAGTACATGTGTGTGAATGAGAGGGAGGCCAGTGGAACAGTGAGGCTACAAGGAGCAGAGGTCACAAAGGTGCAGGACTTCAAGTACTTGGGGTCCACTGTCCAGGAAAATGGGGAATGTGGTAAAGAGGTGAAAAAGAGAGTCCAGGCAGGATGGAGTGGATGGAGAAAAGTTTCAGGAGTGATTTGTGACAAAAAGGTGTCAGCAAAGGTCAAAGGAAAAGTTTACAAGACAGTGGTGAGACCAGCTATGTTGTATGGTCTGGAGACAGAGACATGGACAAAAAGACAGGAGAAAGAACTGGAAGTAGCAGAAATGAAGATGCTGAGGTTCTCCTTAGGAGTGACAAGGATGGATAAGATCAGGAATGAGATCATCAGAGGTACAGCACATGTTGAACAACTGGGAGATAAAGTTAGGGAGGCCAGACTGAGATGGTTTGGACATGTCCAGAGGAGGGACAGTGGTTTGGACATGTCCAGAGGAGGGACAGTGGTTTGGACATGTCCAGAGGAGGGACAGTGGGTATATTGGTAGAAGGATGTTAGAAATGCAGCTGCCAGGAAAAAGACAAAGAGGGAGACCAAAGAGGAGATATATGGATGCAGTTAGAGAGGACATGAAGGTAGTTGGAGTGAGGACAGAGGATGCAGAGGACAGAGTGAGGTGGAGGAGGATGACTCGCTGTGGCGACCCCTGAAAAGGGAAAAGCCGAAAGAAGAAGAAGAAGATTAAAAAATAGAAAATCTATTTTTAAAATGGACTGGTATGAAAAAGGTATTCTATTTGTCACCATACCATACCATACCATTTTATTTATAAAGCACTTTAAACAGGAACAAGTCCACACCAAAGTGCTGGACAAACAAACATGCAACAGGCAACACAGACAATGAAGTACAACACGAAAAACATAAAAACATTGCAGATCATAAGCAAAACGATCCAATACAAATCAGCTGGCATTGAAAGCAATGGAGTAGTAGTGAGTTTTTAACCGGGATTTGAAAACCGAGAGGGAGGTCACTGACTTAATGGACAGAAATTGTTTTTTTTTTTAAATCATAGAGATTTTACAAATAAATTTAAGCTGAACTGTTCTGGCAATGAATATCTAAAAGTTTGCAAAGCTATTCCTGTAGCTCTTATTCATCTTATCCAAAACACCTTAAGATATTCAATAGTTACTTCATCGTTACCCAAATTGAAAATTGGAGAATATAGTGTGACTGATAAAAAGTGTGATAATGTTATTCTCGTTACTGCCTTCAAATCTAAAATGTTTAATGATTTCAATAATAGTGTCTTGGTAACAACAAATATGTCTGTAATTGAAAAGGCATTCTCCAAGTATGTCAAATGGCCGGTTTCACCTAAGGTTAAAGAGACTCACTTTAAAATCTCACACAATATTTACCCAGTGGCAGAATTTTTGCACAGAAGATTTAAGTTTGATTCAACATGCTGTACCTTCTGTGAATGTCCAGAAGAATCCCTAAATCATCTTTTTTTTTCCTGTCCTTTTTCTTTTAAACTATGGAGAGACGTTAAAAATTGGTTCTCCCTTAAAATTGACAACATACCTGAGATAACAATCTCCCACGTATTATACTTTGTTGATGACCTTGATATTCAAATATCTGATGTGGTAAACATTGTTTTCTTGCTTGTTAAATATCATATACACTGCTGTAAATGGAGATGTTCTACACCTTGTTTTGACTTTTTTCTTAACCAGTTTAAACCCTCACTGAAACATTTGAAATCTGGTATGCAAAAAAAGTAACGGCCAGTATTTCTAATCTGTTGTTTTTTTAAAATTAGCTCTTTTTTATTACTCATTTGCCTTACTGTTATGTATTTGTTAGGAATAATTTTACCCCCACTTTGTATTTTTCTTTTATTTTTTATGTTGCATTGTTCTTTGTACCTCAACGAGCCTTTGTACACTGTTTGTCTAATTAAAAATAATTTTAAAAATGCTGTTCTCGGCAGCCATGTTGTTTCTAACGTGAGCTAGGCTAGCTCCACTAGCATTAGCTCTGTGCAGCCTACGTGCGCCTGGCTAGTTAATGGTTTTTCAAAAGCACAGGGTCGAGCTTTCAGATCAGAACCTCTCCTCCAGAACCGACATGAGAACATTTGTTAAATGTATCATTATCTACAAACGAAGCAGTCACTTCTGGCACACAGGCCCCAGGCCTGTTAAGCTAAGGCTAGTGAAAGCTAGCTCTCAAAACATTGAAACAAGAAGTCCTGAAAAATAACTAAAAATCAACAAAGGGCAGAAAAAAATAAATTAATAAATAACACTATTTAAAACCACTCTCCTGATTTCAGCTTAATGTGAATTCAATCCAATTGGATCCGAACCAAATCTGATTAGCTTAGCATAAACCTGACGAACCTGGCAGAACCATGTAACAGCAATTCACGTAATTTAAAACACATCAAAGAATGAAGCTCAAAACAAGAACCAGCAAGGAAGCACTAGAACAAAGTCAAGAAACAAAAACACCTCGAAAACAAGGATGACTTGCCTGATTCTTAGCTTTTGAGCTAGCAGTTAGCCCAACACGGTCGTGTCACGTGGCTTAAAGAAAACACTTAAAATAAAGCATGTGAAACCCACAAACGACCAAAATACAACGCTAGCAAACAGTTTAAAGAGCAGAAGAAAACAGTTCGTAGTAAGTGCGAATGTAGTGCTAAAATTTTAATTTCTCTGAAGTGAACTCTTGTCAATCAACCGGAATTCCCACTTTCATCGGCACAAACAAGCACATATTAACAGTTTGAACCGTTTACTTACAGTGCAAGAAGTTAATCCACCGAAGGAGACATCTCTCTGTAGCTGTATCCAGCTCCAACGACGCCGGTAACTGAAGACTGGTTTAAAAAAAGCGCGCGCGCAGATGAACATCCGCTTCGAGAGCTGATTAAAATGAGGCAGGCGGAGCAATCCAAAATGCCTGGAGCACATACGCTGCCCGGAACCCTGCCGGACTCGTTACGTTGACACTGTAGGGGGTCGCTCGAGTGTCGGCTGAGCGCTGTTCCGGGTCGGAGCTGCCCCGGAGAAGCAAGGGCGGACACGCTGGGTGGACCAAAATGGGTTAGAAGGCGGGTCCACCCCGGAGTCAGCTGCTATGAGGGTCATATTGTGTCCTAATAAACAAGATGTGAAATATCTTTTTTGTAATACCACTATCTACCCTCATGGTTCTTCTCCTTTTTCATATCTAAGATTATCATTCTGATAAGGAATGAGATGGCTGCGCTGATAATCAGTTGCAGCTTCGTACACTTGGTCCAGCTTTCGGATGACTGTGCGTACATGTTCCCGTTGTACCTTGGTGCAATGTCAATAAAGATATTCTGTTTCTAATTTGTCTCCAGCCAGTTGCTTTGCTAAGAAGAAATACTGCTTTTAACCTTCTACAGTGACTTCCTAGTCCTGGTCTTTTCCAACCTTCCAAGGCCTATTGCACTCCAAGACTCGACTCACTCTGATGGTGTCCCATCTACAAACCAAAGCCTCCAGCCTGAATCATCAACTCTGCTTCAACCAGACCTTTTTCCTCTCTCCCAACATTGCTTACCTCTCCAAGTCAATATCTCCTAGAAATATGAGCTCATGGCACTCCCCTCTGATTCCTACAACAAAGACATTATCAGTAAGTGAACCACATCTTCGCTTCCTAATTAATATTCATCCAAAACAATGTTCAAGTACCCACCTTGTCCCGCCTTCCTTTTCAGCTGAGAACTTACCACCTGTAAATAAAGGGTGTCCATGAGTGCACACCTAATTCTCCAGCTCCCCGGGCGCTTTCTATGGCTGCTCACTGCACCACCTGGTGGTGGTTGGGTTAAATGCAGAGACGAATTTCGTATGTGTATGGGAAACATACACAGATGACAAAAAAGGACATTATATTATTATATATTATAAAGACTTATTTTTTATACAGTACTGTATCCTGTTTTTTCTTTTTCCAGCCTGCTACTTTGAGTCAATATAACTATAATCATTTTAAAAGTGGCCTGATTGTATGTGCATCTTTTCAGTTTTAGTTGCAAATATATATAATATACACACTGTGTGCGTAGTCCCTCACTACTTCATGGTTGGTTTATCGCAAACTCGCTCCATCGCGGTTTTTCAAATAAAATTGGACACGGCACACAATTGGCTGATTGATGGATGAGCCGCACGATCAGAATATAATTTTTATTTGATTTTTTTTTACATTTAGCACCTCCTGCATATTTTGTGCAGCCCACACTGCAGGATAAGCTTCCTGCTGCTGATGATGATCAGCTGTTCTCTGTCCAGAGCAGAGAAGTGGGTGTGGCCAAGAGCGCTTGCAAATGGCAAAGAGTAGAGGAGACAGGGAGCTGAAATCATGACATTCTGTGCTCTTGTAGAGTACAAAGTATTTAGAGTTTAGAAACATTGTTTAGAATATTGCAAGAGTGTGGGAAGGGTTTAAAATGCCTTAATATAAATAAATATACCGGTAAATAAACTACTACTTGCAACTTGCACAACTATCCCTACTTTGTGGTTTTTCACTTGTCACATGGCTTCAGGGTATGAACCCACCATGATAAATGAGGGACTACTTTATATAGTATATATATTGACCACAGTTTTTTTTTTTATTCCAATTTTTTGCAAATGTCTGGCAACCAACATACAAAAACAACAAGCAGAGTTGTGGACTATAAGAGTCTCCTTCAACAACTTCAAGTTCTCAGTAAAAATCTGCCCAAGGAGGAAGGTATGTAAGGTAAAAGCCTTTGAGATGTTCCTGTCTGTTGAGCAAGTGTGTGTGTGTGTGTGTGTGTGTGACTGAGAGGCAGGGAATGTTCAAGTGTAAGATATGGATGTAACTGAGTAAACCACACTGAGAAAAACACTTGTGGAGCCATCACAGCCTTTCTGTCAGACAACAAGAACTCCTCTTGTTAAACCCAGATTCAGCTTTCTGGAGCCAAATCTGCTGCTCATGAATGATCCTAACAACACCCACAACTTCAACACTAACAAACCAAAGACAATCCTTGAAGGACTGCATATCCCTTGCTAGCTGTCATACCAGGTTTAGTCTAATATCATATTGCGATGAGAAATGACGGTGTTGCAGCTATTGTAGTCAAACTTTGAGAATAACATGCATCATGTGAAGTTACACCTAATGGACTTAGTTACTGTCATTGTTGTGATAGATAATTTTGATCAGTTGTGACAGCCATATTGAACTGGGTTGATTAAAAAGGTTAGTGAATTGTACATCCTGTGATCACTTTATTAAACATTTCATTAAATCTTATCAAGGGGTTCATGACATTTAGCTAAAGAAACAACTGAGTTTTATAGAGTTTTATACATGAATCTTACATGCTCAGTTAGCGGTCAGAGTACAAGTTGTGAATGACTGTCAGCTACTGCCACTCCACATTTGAGCCCATTTTCTGTAGAACTAACCGAGTTACAGTCAGCTTTGTGTTTGCTAAGAATGCTTTGCTTCGGTGAGCATTTTGAACGGAGTTACTTCTAAGTTATTCAATTGTAGAAGTACATCTAATTATTATTGGACAGACAAACAGACAATATACTTTCTCTCTACACGGCCTTTTGGAAGATGGCAGTGCAAATCTCCAAGAAGAGGAATTTGTCACATACAGTATCTTCAAGATCGAGCGGAATGAGTTTCTGACTCAAGTACACATCCACACTCAAGTGTGGATGTGCACGTGACTCCAACCAGGATGGAGATCTTCATCCTGGCCACAAGAGCCCTGAATGTTCTGAGAGAAAGGTCGTCGGATCAGAGAGCTGATCGTTGTGGTTCAGAAGAGGTTTGGGTTCCCTGAGGGCAGTGTGGCGTGAGGACCTACTCACCTCCATTCTGGATCTGCCATTCTGTGTCCATTTTTCCTTCCTGGCCAGTCGGAGCAGATGGCGCTTGTCCTCAGCCTGGTTCTGCTATAGGTTTCTTTCTCATGAGGGAGTTTTTCCTTTCCGCTGTTGCCTTTATGCTTGCTCAGGATGGAAGACTGCAGTGAAATGAAGACTTGGTGCATCTGCTGGCTTCCTTAGATAGAAAAGTATAATAGCTGGCATTTATGATGTATGTGAATGTTTTTGTTCAGTGCTCTGAGATAACCTTTTTTGACTTGGCACTATATAAATAAACTGAATTGAATTAAAAAGGCACCTGTAAATAAAAACACTTATTTTTCTAACTTAGTCTCTTGCTCGGTCTGCCATTTGGGGTCAACCACTAACTGAAATCATGTTACTAGGTATTTTCATCCGTTCATAATAAACAAATGGGAACGTGTTTTTCTTCAAGGTAGCTTTATTGTCATTTGCATCACATGTGGAACATGAGGTGGAATGAAATTGTGCACCCAAGATCCTAGTTACACCCAAAAATAGCAAAAACAAAGTATATAAAAAAGAAACAGTATACAAGGATCTAAGATATACGCTAAACAATAACAATGTAATATAATACTAGCAGCAGCCTGAACATGAGTCTGTTGCGAGCAGATGGGTTTGAATATAGCAGTTTCAAGTCAATAAATCAGCAGCATGGATAATCAGCAGCACAGATAGGGACATATCATCAATTAAAGTGGCATTACAATTATTTTTTTTCTGGTTTGGGATTTATGAGTCTAAAAAGCTTCATGGTAGAAGATGTTCCTCAGTCCAGTGGTTCTACACTTAATTCTCCTCAACTTCCTGCCTGAGGGGAGTGGGCAAAAAGTGTGTGCTGGGTGAGTGTGGTCCTTCATGATGCAGTTGGTCCTCTTCCTGCATCTGGAGCTGTAGATGTCTGTGATGGTGGGGAGACTGACTCCAACATCTTCTGTGCAGCCTTCACCACTCTCTGCAGAGCTTTTCTTTCTGCAGCTGTGCAGCCTCCATGCCACACGTTGATGCTGGAGCACAGGATGCTCTCCACTGCACACCTGTAGAAGGAGGTGAGGACTGAACTTCCCAGACCAGCTCGTCTCAGCCGCCTGTAGAAGTAGAGTCTCTGATGTGCTTTCTTGATAAGGCTGGTGTTGCGCCAGCTGAGGTTGTTATTCAGGTGCACACCCAAGTATTTGTAGGTGGAGACCACTTCCACCACAGATTCAATTCAATTCCATCCATCCATTATCTTTTGCCCGCTTCTTCCATTTTGGGTCACGGGGGTCGCCGGTGCCCATGTCCAGCAATCACAGTGCGAGGGGCGGGGTACACCCTGGACGGGTCGCAAGTCTATCAAAGTCAATTCAATTCAGTTTATTTATATAGTGTCATATCACAAAAAATTTGTCTCAGGGCAATTTACAGGAAAATTCACATACCGGTACATAGAAATTGACGATTAGTAAATACCCTGATGCATGCTCATGATTAGTAAACCTTCTCTATCTACGGAAGCCAGCAGACTCGAATCTTCACTTCGTTGCAGTCTCCCATCCTGAGCAAGCACAATGGCAACAGTGGAAAGGAAAAACTCCCTTTTAACAGGAAGAAACCTCCAGCAGAATCAGTCTCAGGACAAGCCGCCATCTGCTACCGGCTGGGTTTGAGAGGACAGAAAGAAGAGACAAACGAACACAGAATGGTCGGTCCAGATATAGGTGCAGGTGTACCTGAAAGAAAGACAAAAACACATGTTAAGGATAGAAAAAATAAATACAAATACAAAACAGGTTGAGCAAAGTAAAGAAAGTAGTACTGTATAGTGAAAAGATGTGGTCAGTTTGTCCTCTAGCAGTCTAAGCTTATAGCAACATGGATCTATAAAAGCTAAGTCTGGTCCTCTGGACATTCAAAAAACAAAACAAAAAAGTAGAAACTTTTCGTCTTTCGTCCGAAAGACTTCCTCAGTCTGAGGTGCTGTATTCAGCTCAGGTCCTGTTTACACAGCGCGTATTTTGAGTGAAACCGCTCCTTTCTCTCTGCGTCTTTGCTCATCGTTGACACGACACCACTGGCCCCCCTCTTTGCATCCGATGGTTTTCTGATCCACCTCTCAGGGTGGATCTTTTTCGCTGACCCCCGTTGATAATGTAAACATCTCCCGCGGAGCTTTTGTTTCAACACATGCGCGCAGCACGCACGCGCGGACAGTGGGCAGGTGGACATTTCACGTGTCACGCTGCAAAATATGTGCTAAATAAAATATTACAGTTTAACAACAATAAACAATATTTATGTTAGCGTGGGAGATATATAGTAATCTGAGCTATCTATCTGGACTCGTTACGTTATTTAAACAATGCGTAACGTGCTGTGAAAATGAAGACACCAGGTTTATTTTGTATTTATTTATTTATTCAACACCACAAACTGTACGTCACACAAACACTGAGAATTAAACTGAACACTATTAAAACACGTGAACCGAACTGTAATGAATTGGACTCTTGCTGGGTGTTCATCTGGACCCCATCAGAACCGTCTGCCTGTTTGTTGGAACGACAGCTCCACCTGGCAGAAAAATAAATAAATAAACAAAAACTCTGTTGTTGTGTGATCAAAGTAAACACAAGCAAACATTATATTAAGAACATTGTTTACCTGCTGTAAGTCATGTTTTCCATGGAGTAAAGTCCGACATCATCCTCATCGTCACTCGGTTCTGGTCCACAGTCCACTCAGCGTCTGGTGTGCAGCTTGTTAGATGAAGCGGGTCCCACTTGGTGTCAAATCTGTCGACTCTTATCCAAAATTCAGCTTTAACTTGTTGTTAAGTTGTTGTTAGCTCAACGTTTAGCCCAGAAGAACGCAGCAGTCTGCCAGCAGAGTGAGGCAGCACGCATGCGCAGTGGGTGAAGGTTCAGCAGCACGCATGCGCAGTGGGTGAAGGTTCAAAAATTCACAGCGCCAACTAATGACCCGGCATGGTAACTACAGTAAATTCATGAAAGGAGGAGGGGGGCATGAGGGAGGGGGGAGATTCGAGCGGATCCGTGTCAACGCAAAACTTTTCATCTAATTAACACACCCAAAACCTCCGTTTCCCCCCACAGTGTCTGTGTAAACAGGGCCTCAGTCTTATAAATAGCACCCTCTCAGAGTGGATCAACCAGTTTGCTGCTGACAGCCAAAACCAGCTGTTCACATGATCAAGGAGGACCATCAGCCTAACGATGGATCATTAGCACCCTGATGGTTGTTTGCTATTCACAGAGGGCTGAGTGATACTAGCAATAACAGCATTGTAAGAGGGGGACAGTTGAACCCGGAGGCCTCCACCTCTGTTTAATGATGGACGGTTTCTTTTCACAAAGATGGCCTCCTTTACTCCTCTCTCAAACCATCGTTCCTCTCTATCAAGGATGTGAACATCTTCATCCCTGAAAGAGTGACCGCTGGCCTGGAGATGAGTGTAGACCGCAGAGTCCTGACCTGATGATGTTGATCTTCTGTGCTGGGCCATCCTTTTGGCCAGTGGCTGTTTAGTTTCCCCGATGTAAGACTGATCACAGCCCTCCTGACACTGAACAGCATACACAATATTACTCTGTTTGTGCCGGGGGACTGGATCTTTGGGATGAACCAGTCTTTGTCGTAATGTATTTTGGGGTTTAAAAGCCACTGGGACGTTGTGTTTAGAAAATAAACGTCTCAGTTTCTCTGAAACTCCCGCAACATACGGAATGACCACTGGTCTGGGTCTGGGTTCCTTCTTTTCACCTGATGGCTGGCTGGAGTCCTGTTTGGGTTTCTTCTCTGCTTTCAGGAAGGCCCAGTTAGGATATCCACATTTCTCTAGAGCCTGTCTTGTGTGTGATTTCTCCTTCTGTCTGGCTCCTGAGTTAGTGGGGACGCTGTCTGCTCTGTGGTACAGAGTCCTGATGACTCCTAACTTGTGCTCCAGAGGGTGATGGGAGTCAAACTGTAAATACTGGTCTGTGTGGGTGGGTTTGCGGTACACCTCAGTTTGCAAATTTCCTCTATCAGAAACTGAGACCTCACAGTCCAAGAAAGCCAACCTGCCATTTTTTACATCTTTCTGGGTGGAGTTTGCATGTTCTCCCCGTGCATGCGTGGGTTTCCTCCGGGTACTCCGGTTTCCTCCCACAGACCAAAAAACATGCTTGTTAGGCTGATTGGTGACTCTAAATTGACCCTAGGTGTGAGTGTGAGAGTGGATGGTTGTTTGGTGTGAGTGAGACAGGTCCCTCTTGTAAATGAGTCCCCGTGACTCAACGAGGCTAGCCTGTATAAATAAAGGTTGAATGAATGAATTGGCAACAATAGGAGAAACTGGAGACCCCATAGCACACCCATGTTTCTGCCTATAATATTGCTCCCCATATGTGAAGTAGGTTGACTGCAGGCACAGTTTCAAGAGTTGACACAGTTGTTCTGTGGAAAGTGTGGTCCTGTTGCTCAGAGTGGTGTCTGATTTTAACCTTAAACAGACCACCTCTACTGCTTCATCAACAGGAATGCACGTAAAGAGTGATGTGACATCAAAAGAGACCATTGTTTCATCAGTCTCCATGATGACATCCCTCACCTTATCCACAAAGTCCATGGTGTTCTGTATGTGGTGTTCTGAGCTGCCAACTAAAGGGATGAGTACAGATCCAGATATTTGGAAACATTGTAAGTGACCGAGTTAATCATGCTAACAATTGGTCTTAAAGGTACACCTTGTTTGTGGATTTTGGATAAACCATACAGACCAGGCGTGGGCTCCCCTGGGTACAATTCTGTTCTCATTCCAAAACTTATTTAATTGAATAAAAACTACTTCCTCCAGGATTTTGGATAAGAAGGGAAGTTTTGAGATTGGTCTGAAATAAGAGCAAGTAGGGTCAAGTCCAGGTTTCTTTATTAATGGATGAACTACTGCATGTTTGAAAACATTGGGGACCACACTTGTCACAAAACTACTATTTATAATATTAAGAACAATGGGTCCAATCGTGGGTAGAACTTTTTTGAAAAACGACGCAGGAATGGTGTCAGTAGGGGAACCGGAGAGTTTCATCTGACCAACGACTTTGTTTAGACATGGGAGTGAAATAGGTTCAAACTGTTTGAAGACAGCTGATACAGGAGGTATAAATTAAGTTGTTCATTATTTTGAAATTAAATGAGTTGGTTGTATGAATTGTTTATTGGAAAGTAAGGGGCAGATAAAATAAGATTTTTTCTTCTTCTGCCGCCTTTTGTTTTATATATGTCTTGTCTTTTTTTTCTCTTATTGTATGTATTATTGTTGTGCATTTTAAATATAAAATGAATAAATTAAACAAACAAACAAACAGCTGAGCAAGGGACAAAGACAGAGGGGTCAGTTGTGGACTGGGGAATGGATGACCTAATCAACTCTACTTTGTCAGCAAAGTATCTGGTAAAGTTGTTGCAGATGTCAACAGAGGCCTCCATGCTAGCAGACCGAGGGACGTTTAAAATGAAATTTACAGTATTAAAAAGAACATGGGGATTATGACAGTTTGAAGAGATAATTTGAGAGAAGTATTTGTTCTTTTCAGATTTAACGATGCTCTGGTAATCTTTCGAACATGTTTTTAACATAATAAAAGAAACCCGTAATTTGTCCTTTTTCCACTTAAGGCTCCGGCAAAGCTGAGCGTCCTCCCTATACGCACGTGTTCACTGGCAGAGCTCTGCTTTCTTTCTCACGTTAAATGCTCGCGTTTTCGCTCCAAATCCTTGTTGTAATTTGATCAGCTGCGCGCGAAGCAGGACAAACTGAGGTCGCTGATTGGTCACTTGCTGACACGCCTACTGAAATGATTGACAGCTCGAGCAGGACAACCAGCTGGCTTCAGCTGTGGTCGCTCGGCTGCAGCCGTTGCGGTCTTTCTAACTTTATATGTTAATAAAAACTAATAAAAAGTGAGAAAAAAAACAGGGAGCGCTTTTCCTGCAGCCCACCAGGAAATATTTAAAACCTCCCGCAGCCAGGTAGGACCTGAATTCATTCATTTCAGTCATGGAGTGAACGGAGGAAGAAGCGATTACTTGACTTTTGGCAAAAAAACAAAACAAAAGTCCTGATCAGCGATGAAGAAGGGGAATTTAATTCATTTGTGTAACATACAAAACAGTCCGGCGCCGGGGAAGTTTATGGTCAGACACCGCGCAAGCGTGCGCGGTCGTAAAAAAAGAGCTTTGCGCGTTCGTGCCCTGAGGGGCTGCGCGGGGCTACACTTTTGCCTCAGCGTACGTACGTCGTACAGAGGCGTACAGGGAGTATGCGTAGGTCTACTGGGGCCTTTACCCTCAGCTCTCCTGCATAGACGTTTGGCTGCTCTAGTGGTCGCATTCAACCAGGGATGTGGTGCCCACTTTGGTCGCCTGATTTTTAGCGAGGCCACGAGGTCCAGGATCTTGACACAGGTTGTATCATGCCTACTGAGCAGCTCCTGTGTACTAATACAGGAAGATGTTTCAGGGATTGAGGCAGCAGTATATGCAGAGGAAAAAAGAGCAGCAGTTGAAGAGTTAAATATCTGACAACTCTTGGTTGGAGGGGGGATGTCGACTCGTGAATACAGAGGTTTCGAATGAAATGGGTCTGTGATCTGAAACAATGGCATCCCAAATTTCCAGATTAACCACAGACAGCCCGTGAGAGAGAAGGCCCTGTTTACACGGACACGGTAGGGGGAAACGGGGTTTTTGGGTATGTTAATTAGAGGAAAAGATCTGTGTTGACACGGGCGAATTCTAGTGTTTACATGCATCCGCTCAAATCTCCCCCCGCCCTCATGAATCACCACCCCCACCCCCATGAATCCACTGTAGTTACCATGCCGGGTCATTAGACGGCGCTGTGAAGTTTTGCACCTTCACCTAATGCTCATGCGTGTTTCTTCAGTCTGCTGCTTTCGTCTGGGCTAAAATCTAACAACAACTTAACAACAAGTTAAAGCTGGAATTTGGACAAGAGTCGACAGATTTGACACGAAGTAGGACCCGCTTCATCTAACAAGCTCCACACCGGTCGCTGAGTGGACCAGAACCGAGTCGACAAGGATGATGTCGGACTTTAGTCCGTGATAATCAGATGATTTACAGCAGGTAAATCAATGTTCTTAATAATGTTTGCTTGTGTTTACTTCGATCACACAACAAACAACTGAGTTTTTATTTTTTTCCTGCAAGGTCGAGAAGCTGTCGTTCCACAAAGCGGACCGGTTCGGATGGGTCCAGTGTCCAGGATGAAAACAGCAGAGTCCAGTTCATAACAGTTCGGTTAACGTGTTTTTAATAGTGTTCAATTTAATTCTCAGTGTTTGTGATATACAATTTGTGGTGTTGAATAAATAAATACAAAATAAACCTGGTGTCTTCATTTTCAACTTTAATAACACGTAACATGTTACGCATCGTTTAAATGAAGTAAGGAGTCCAGACAGCTTCATTTAGCTCAGATAACTTTATATATCTCCCACGCTAACATAAATATTGTTTATTACTGTATTGTTAAACTGTTGTTATTTTAACACATTTAGTATGTTATAGTGTAGCGTGACACGTGAAATATCCACCTGCCTCGTTCAATAAACAGTTATATTAGAACTGGATCAGACTGTGTCTCTTCCAACACAGATGCAGCTACATTCAGGTATAGATTAATTAAATATGAGACTCAAAATATATTCCATCAGTCGTACAGAATGCGGTGTGTCCGCCGCCATTGTTGTTGTTAGAAATGCCGTCTGTCCGTGTGGTTCACACAAAAGCTCAGTGGGAGATGTGTACGTTATCAACAAGGGGTCAGCAAAAAACCTCCACTCTGAGAGATGGATTCAGAAACCTTCGGATTCAAAGAGGGGGGGCCACAGGTGTCGTGTAAACGATCAGCAGAACCGCAGAAAAAAAAGAGCGGTTTCACTCAAAATATGCGCCATGTAAACGGACCCTAAATCAAGTGTATGGCCCTGATGATGAGTTGGACCAACAACATTTTGCACAAGGATGAAAGACAGGATCAAATTTAGAAGTTCCTGCACCAAAGGCTTATCAGGGCAGCAGACCTGTACATTAACGTCCTCCAGAATCAAAACCATGTCATAATTGAGCTGTATTCCAGTCAGAAAGTCAGAAAATTCAGCTACTGCAGCTACTGATGGAAGTTCAGTGGACATGGAACTGTACGCTTCCTCAGTCCTGGGCTACATCAGTACATGCTCTGAAAATGTATCCATAAAAAAATATGTTAAATCCTACCCGAACCGGAAACCCTGGTTAAATAAAGAAGTTCACGCCTTGCTAGCAGCCAGGGACACTGCATTCAAGTCAGGAGATAAAGAGGAGCTGAGAAAGAGCAGGAAAGAACTGAAGGATGGCATTAAGAAGGCCAAGGCCACGTATGCACAGAGGATCGAGGGACAGTTCACCTCACAAGACCCACGGAGCATGTGGAAGGGTATTAAATGCATAACAGATTACAAAGGCAAGAACAAACAATGCCCCAGGGACCCATCTCTGCCTGATGCCCTCAATAAGTTTTATGCACGTTTTGATGATCCAAACAGACCAGCTAGCACCAGACTCACCTCATCACCAGATGAAGAGCATCTCAGGGTGTCCGCAGCAGAAGTGAGAGGCAGTCTCAGAAAGATTAATCCTCATAAAGCAACCGGACCAGACAACATCCCAGGGAAAGTTCTGAAGGAATGTGCGGACCAGCTCTGTGAGGTGCTGGCTGACATCTTCACCACCTCACTTGCACTGGAGTCAGTTCCCACCTGCCTGAAGACCGCGACCATCATCCCAGTCCCAAAGAGCTCCACAGTGACTGGTCTGAATGACTATAGACCAGTGGCCCTCACCCCGATAGTCGCTAAATGTTTTGAGAAACTGGTCATGTCCCACATCAAGGCAACCGTCAACATCAACGAGGACCCTCATCAATACGCATACCGTGAGAACCGATCAACAGAGGACGCCATTTCTTCCGTGGTCCACACTGCTCTCACCCACCTGGATCAGAAGGACTCATACGTGCGTCTGCTCTTTGTGGACTTCACATCTGCCTTCAACACCATGATCCCCCAAACTCTGATAGACAAACTATCTACACTTGGACTAAGCCCCTCTATTTGTAACTGGGTACTAGACTTCTTAACAGACAGACCACAGTCCGTGAAGATCCACAACTTCTCCTCCTCCACCATAACCCTCAGCACTGGCTCTCCTCAGGGATGTGTGCTGAGCCCCCTTCTGTTCACTCTGCTCACATATGATTGTACAGCCACACTTCCAGGCTGTCATATTGTTAAGTTTGCAGATGATACAGCGGTGGTGGGATGCATCACAAACAATGATGAGTCCAGCTACAGACAGGAGGTGGAACACCTGGAGAGCTGGTGCAAAGAGAATAATCTTCACATGAATGTGAAGAAGACAAAGGAGATGATTGTGGACTTCAGAAGGAACAAACACACCCATGCCCCACTGATAATAGGTGGGTCTGCAGTGGAAGTGGTCTCCAGCTACAAATACTTGGGTGTACACATGAATGATAACCTCAGCTGGAGCAACAACACCACCAGCCTGATCAAGAAAGGTCATCAGAGACTCTACTTCCTCAGACGGCTGAGACGAGCTGGTCTGAGCAGCCCAGTTCTCACCTCCTTCTACAGGTGTGCAGTGGAGAGCATCCTGTGCTCCAGCATCAACGTGTGGCATGGAGGCTGCACAGTTGAAGAGAGGAAAGCTCTGCAGAGAGTGGTGAAGGCTGCACAGAAGTCTGTTGGAGTCAGTCTCCCCACCATCACAGACATTTACACCTCCAGATGCAGGAAAAGAGCCACCTGCATCATGAAAGACCTCACTCATCCAGCACACTCACTCTTTGCCCCACTCCCCTCAGGACGGAGGTTGAGGAGCATCAAGTGTAGAACCACTAGACTGAGGAACAGCTTCTACCCTGAGGCTGTTAGACTCATGAATAAATAAAAATAAAATAAAAAATAAACACTGCAAAATATCACATCATGCTGATGCTGATCTGTTTTCTTGTTGCTGTGTTCATCTGTGTTCATCTGTGACCATCTGCTCATACAAACTCATGTTCGTGCTGCTGTTTATTCCCACTATATTAGGCTTAGTGTATTACTAGTTGATGTTTTTCTTAGTTAATTCTAGATGTTATTACTGTTTTTCTCTTGCATTTGTTGTTGGATGTAACTGGGACCCCGTGTACATAATCTCGTTTTCATCACATGTACCACATGCGGTGCAAATGACAATAAAGACTCTCTGACTCTGACTCTGACTCTGAAATTCACTTGTGAAGTTTTTGTTGTATGGGGATGGTCTGTAGATCAGGTTGCACAGTGTCGGGTTGGAGCGGCCCAGCTCAAAATACAGCAGTTCAAATCTCTGAAAAGCCACAGCCTGTAGCTGGCTATAGTTCCAAATTTTTTTAAAAACTGTTAATAATCCACCACCCCTACCTGAAGTCCTTGGAACATTAAAAAAGGCACAATCCACAGGCAAAAGTTCAGAAAAAACACTTAACTCACCAGGGACGAGCCAGGTCTCTGTGAGAAACATGAAGTCCAATCCACTGGAGCAGAAAAGTTTATTTAAAATGAACGTTTTATTTGCCAGCAACCTTACATTCAGCCGAACAATTTTTGTAGGACCAGTAACTGAAGGAAAAGCTGAACACGGAGCATAGATCAGCAGTTTCAGATGTTTAGAATTTGAACCGTGCCTCCTAGGACCAGAGACAATGCAGCTGTGCGCTCGCCCGCGGTGCGGGACAGACTCAACTACGGGGATAAGGCAGGAGCCCAGTAGGATTGGCGAAGCTCCCGGACAGGCGAACACCCAGCAGATGGTCGGCAGGAGATGATGCAACAGAGGGACAAAAGTTGGTTGAGTTCCACTGGAGACGGCCGAAGCAGCCGTGGCTGCGCGCGGTCTCGCAACAAATACCAGGCCCGGCCACCTGTAGCAGGCTGGAGTGGAGAGGATCAGCAAAGATTCTGGATGGACAGTTTAACATCAGATGATCAACAGCAGATGGCGAAGCTGTAACGAGCTAGTAGGGATCAGCAACACCAGACTCAGAGAAGTGTTTCATTCTTTATATAAAAAAGGTTTGTTGCTCAACAGGCGGCGTCTGGTGGATCAGGGCCTCCGTTCTGGTCCAATCTATGGAGATAGACAGGTAAGTGACTGCAAGGAGATTCTGTGGGCTGAAAGAGGTGATGTGCAAGTCACTAAACTTCTGTGGCAGGAGCAGGGCTGAGGCAGAGATCGTTGGAGGGCCGGGCAGGAAACAGAATCCAGGGACGTTGCAGAGGTTGAGAGCCAGATGAGTTTGAGCAGTTAAAAACATGCAAAAGGAGAATCCGTAGACATGGTCAGAGAGAGGAGCAAGGTCAAACCGTGTAAGCTGCAGGTGTGGTATCCAGACAAGGGCAAAGACAAGGCGAGGAGTCAAGAACAAAACTGTGGTCATGAACAAGGAAACTTGGGATGAGAACTGCTGGAGAATTTACTGGCTATGAGGCTTTCAATAATCTGGCACTGGGGGACTGAAGAGCTGTGGTTTAAATAAAGCAGTGAGTAGGTGGAGGGCATGAAGAATAATTGCAGCAGGTAACAAGGAGGCGTGGCAAAGATAACAAGGAAGCAGGTTTGAGCTGGAGGATGGGTGATAGGCATTACTGAGCTGAATAATGAAAACTAAAGACAGGACTGTGAATAGAAAGGGCAGGTAACATAAATAAAGGCAAGTGGAACATAACTATGGCAGACAGGAGCAGAAACGGGACATAGCCCCACCCCTAAGGTCCGGCTCCTGACAGACCACCTATCAGGTTTGGTTTTAACGTCGACCCCAAATAGCAGACCAAGGAAGTAAGGACACAAGGCAGGGCTAAAAGTTAGTGAGTTTATTTACAGTACAGACAGAAAGTACTCGAGCAGCTGCAAAGGAAGGGGAGAGAGTTGGTGAGTATATATCTGTAGGTAATATGATGGTTTTGAATCTTGAGTTGAAGAATTGAAATTTTTACTTTGTTTTGCAGGAGGTGTTCTGGAGGAGAGTAGAAGGAGGGATTCCTGGGGTTGCAGCCAGTGGAGAGAGAGAGTCCCGTTGGAGAGAGGAGCTGGTGAGCTGGACGGTGTAATAATTCACAGAGGATAAGACCCGTGGATGAAGATGTCTTAGAGAAGACCAGATGAGTCAGGCCCATGGAAGGTTCGAATGGAAGAAGATGTCCCAATGCTGAAGAGGTGTCTGGCAGCTGCTTAAATAGGTGAGTCAGCAGTCCTCCTCAGACTGGCAGCAGGTGTGGTGAGTTGAGTGATTGGCTGAATGAAGAGTGACAAACAGACAGAGAAACCAGGAATCCCACAGTACCCCCCCCCCCTCAAGGATCGCCTCACGGCGATCGAAGTCTCTTGTCAGGGTGAGCCCTGAAAAAAGAGGTGATGAGACCCGGGTCCAAAATGCAGGACCTAGGGACCCAGGAGTGTCCTTCAAAGAGATGTCCTTGGTGGAGAGCCATGCTTTCTGGCCTACCCTGTAAACGGGAGCCTTGGAGCGGTGCCTGTTAGCAAAACGTTCATTCTGCTCAGAAGTCCTCGCCAGAGCCGTCGTCGTCTGGTGCCAAACCCGACGACAGCGTCTAATGTGGAGGTGGATCGAGGGAACGCCCACATCAGCCTCCTGCATTGGAAAAAAAGGAGGAGAGAATCCCAAGGCCACCTCGAATGGAGACCGTCCAGTGGCCATTGAGGTCTGAGAATTATGGGCGTATTCAATCCACTGAAGATGCTGGCTCCAGGAAGATGGGTTGGAATCGATCACACCTCAGGATGGCCTCCAGATCTTGGCTGCATCTCTCTGTCTGCCCGTTGGATTGCGGGTGGTAACTCGAGGAGAGACTGACGTGTGCCCCAAGCGTAACACAGAACCCCCGCCAGACCTGGGAGACGAACTGTGGGCCACAATCAGACACAATGTCCAGAGGTATGCCATGGAGGTGGAAAATGTGTTCCATGACGACCTGGGCAGTCTCAAGAGCAGACGGAAGTTTAGGAAGCGGTATGAAATGCGTAGACTTGGAAAAACGATCAACAATGGTGCAAATGACAGTGTTACCATTGGAGACCGGGAGACCGGTGATGAAATCCAAGGCGATGTGGGACCAAGGACGGTTGGGGATCGAGAGAGGTAGGAGGAGACCAGCGGGGGGTTGGTTGTTGTGTTTGTTCCGAGCGCAGACAGGGCAGGCCAAGACAAACTCCTTAACGTCCTTCTTAAGAGTTGGCCACCAGAAGGATGTTTTGGTCAGGTGGAGCATGCGCCGGATGCCGGGGTGACAGGAGAACCGGGCGGTGTGGAGCCAGACCAGAACTTTGCTCACCATGGAGGCGGGAACGAACAATCTCCCAGAAGGACCCGAGCCAGGTTTGGTTTTTTGGGCCTCCAAGATGTCTTTCTCTATTGGCCAAGTCACAGCACCCACCATGCAACAAGATGGGAGGATGTCGTCCGGAGTCTCGGGACCCTCGACCGAGGAAAATTGTCGAGAAAGGGCATCTGGCTTGACATTACGAGATCCTGGAATATAGGAAATCGAGAAATTGAATCGAGCAAAAAACGAAGACCACCTGGCCTGTCGGGCGTTGAGTCTCTTTGCTCCCTGAAGATAGGCCAGGTTCTTGTGGTCTGTCCAGATGATGAAGGGAAGTTCCGAACCCTCCAACCAGTGTCTCCATTCCTCCAAAGCCAGCTTAATGGCCAACAGTTCACGGTCACCCACGTCGTAGTTGGCCTCAGCAGATGACAGGCGACGGGAGAAGAAGGCACACGGGTGGAGTTTCCCATCATCGGACGACCGTTGTGAAAGGACCGCCCCAACTCCGGCATCAGATGCGTCAACCTCAACGGTGAATTGTTTCGAAACATCTGGATGAGATAAGATAGGAGCTGTGGAGAAAAGACGTTTCAGGGTGGAAAAGGCAGTTTCAGCTTCAGCAGTCCAGGCAAACTGTACACGGGTAGAGGTGAGTTGTGTGAGAGGGATGGACACCTTGCTGTAGTTCTTTTTTTTCCATTTATAGATGGCCTCCCTTCACACCTTATAGCCATCCTCTCACTCCAATATGTATTTTTTTTAATAGAGAGAAAGAAAGAAAAGAGAAAGTGAGACAACAAAACAACAATTATCCACAAAAAGAGCACAAGGCAAACACACCAAACCTCCGTCCACAATCCTGCAAAGCACATGACAGAACACAGCAACGAAACATACAAGCATAAAGACTGATAATATTCATGACCTTGCATTAGATTTCTATATATAAACATACCCATACCTACAAATATATATACAGTATACATACATATATATTTATATTCATTTATATACCCATCTACATATATCTACATATACATCCCTACATCCATTTGTGTGTGGTTGTGAGCATGCATAAGTGAATAAGGTTCCTCCAATAGAACATTTAGTAGCGATTGTGAAGCATCAGAGATCCGTCCCCCCAAAGCCCGAGACAGACGAAAGGGCGATCAAAGCCCAAGACCCCAGGAAGGACCCCGAGCCCAGAGTCCCCAGGACCACCCGAACAGGACGAGCCACTCGTCCACTCCCCAGATCCGACCAAGGGGAAGAACCGGACGAACCCCACCAGGGACCACACACAATGACCCCCCGGGGTCAACAGCGACAAATACACAGGCCCCCGCCGGAGCCCGCTGCACCGATGTAGCCCCAGGGCCGGTCACCGATGCTCGGGCACCGGGGACGCCCACCCCTCAGGTCCAGACCCGACAGGACCAGAGGACCCGAGCCCCACCAGGCAGCCACCAGGCCGAGCCGACAAACGCCCAAGCGCCCAGCCCCAGATAGTGAGGGTCCCAAGCACGCCCGCAGGCAGAGGAACACCCACCAGGGGGCCACGTGGCAGGAGCGCGACACTAGGTAGCCTCAGAAGTATCAGAGAGGGGGCAGTCCAAGTCCCAGCCTGACACTTAAACATTCATACACAGACACACTCATTCAGACCCACCCTCATCCTCACCCTCAGTCATAGAAAGACAAACAATAACGACACGCTCCATTCATAATCCCGATGCACACTCTATACCCCCCAGGTCCAAGACATGTACCTGCTCCCTACATGGGGCAGCCCACATCCAAACCCAGGAGGTAGGCCCATTCATTCTGGGGTGGAGAGTAGCAGACATCCAAGATCCGGCCCACCCCGCGCCCCGCCGACAGGACAGGACAGGACACTCGAGCCCAAGCAGCCCCAGGGGGAGCGCACTGCCAGTCCCGCCCACGGCAAACCCGCAGGCCCCGAACCCCCCCACACCCCAGCACAACCCCTGACGGCCCACCCCCAGAATGTCCGCCAGGCAACCAGGGGGGTAAGAGAAAAATAAATAAATAATATATATATATATAAATAAATACATAAATAAATAAAATTGAAATTAACAAATCAAGACCCCGACACACACACCCCCGTCCCCAAATGTACTGTTGGTGAGTGTTGTTCTAAAGTGTACTTAAAAAGGAAAGAGAAGGAGCAAAGGCTGGCATTATACCAGTTTCCCCTCCACTCCAACTCTAACCCAAGCCCTAATTGTCTAAATGCATAATGTTGAGTGAGCATAGGCATGGGGGTGAGATTGGTGTCATCCCGCCACCCATAGCCATAGTGCTCAATCCATTCCCTATATGTGACTTTTATGAAGATGTTTATGAATGAATGTCTAAAGTGTATATAAAATTGAGTCCCAGGTGCTCTGAACAACAGAGATGTAAAACCATCGCAGCACACCCGAGACTCAAATTCCCTACATGTATTAATTTAAGATGAAGAGGGCGGAGGTGCGTGTTGAGGGATGGGGAGAAAAATATCTGCAGGAACAGTGCTCCCACAGCGAGTCAGCTCCCCCGCTGACCCTGCGTACCCCCCCAGCTCGCCAAGGTCCACCCAAGGAGCGAGGAAAAAGAAACACCTCTCCGACCGCCAGGCCATTGAGCCAAGACCAGAGAGGGACACGGCCCCGAGGGCCGCCAACAGCAGAACCAACAGCCCACACCCACCAGGGCCGCCGTGACCCCTGCGAACCGCAGTCAGCCCGCCGTCCAAGAAGACACAAAATCCCACATGGACGACACGGCCAAGAGCGCCCGCCCAACCGCCGACAGAGCCAGGAAGCACCAAGAACAGGCCCCAACCAGGGCCCGCACACCGGCCAAGCATAGTCCAAGACCATCATCAAGGACATCCACTTAATCCCCACCCCAGAAGAAATACTACACCCACCCTTCATATTAACAACTTTCAGAACACATAACACATTAGACACCCAGGCTGGGTTTGCCCGCCCCCTCCCATTGGCCACCAGTCACGCCCCCAGACACCCACCCCCCAGCATATGAACCCCCAACCCACCAGCGAGCCGAGAGCCCCCGGCCAGAGCCGGGCACCAGAGCGCCAGCCAGCCCATAGCCCGGCGACCCGCCCGCCAGAGCCCAAGACCCCCGACCCCCACCAGGCCCAAGCCCGGGGACGACACGCCCCCAGAGTCCCAAGCCTCCGGCACCCGCCCCGAAACCACCCCAGCACAGCCGGGTCACCGACCGGCGACCCATGACCGCCGCCACCGACCACCCGAGGGCCCGCATGCCGTCCCTAGCAGATATCCCCCAGAACCCCCCCGGTCCTCCCCAGGTCGAAGACAAGGTCCTCCCCGCCCAAGCAGCCCCAACCCCCCGGCGCCCCAAACCCCAACCTCCCCCCCTCCAGTCCCAATGCCCCACAAGGCCACATCCCAGACCCCCCACCCTCACTACGTAACGGAGCCGATCAAAGAATGCCAAATAGATTGATCCAATGTGTCGGCAGATGCTGTTTCAAGACTAATATGATCTAACAGAAGATTTTTATACTGATTAATGCTAAGATTATTTTTATTTTTCCAATTTACGAGTATGGTTTTCTTTGCGATGCATAAGGCAGTGAAAAGCATATAGGATGTATTTTTTTCTAGTATAACATCTTCAAAGATACCCAATAAGCAAACAGATGGAGAGAGTGGGATATTAAATTTCAAACATTTAGACAAGTCTTCACATACCTGTACCCAGAACCTCTGAACGGGTGGACAGAACCAGAGCGCGTGAATATAATCATCAGGTGTGTTACTTATGCATTGTGAGCACTTGTTAGATGGTGTAAAGCCCATCTTAAACATTCGCTGACCTGTATAATGTACTCTATAGAGAACCTTATATTGTATTAATTGTAAATTGGAGATTCTAGTCAATTTAAAAGTATTTGAACATACTTGAGACCAAATTTTTTGTTCAAAGTTGATTGATAAATCTGACTCCCATTTTTCAACAGGTAGTGCTATCGAGTCATCGATTCTAGACAATTTTTTGTATATTTTAGATAATAATTTGGGTGGTTGAAAATTAATAAACTCTAACACACATGTTGGTGTTTCCAACAATGTTTTATTAAGCTTAAATTTCTTTTTTACAATTGACTTAATTTGTTGGTATTGTAGGAAATATTTATTATCAATGTCATATTGTATTATTAATTTATTAAATGGAATAAAGTCTATACCCTCAAATATGTGTTCCAGACATTCAATACCTTTCATTCTCCAACCTGGGAAATTTAACATATTATTTTCTTGTTGAATGTCAGGATTGTTCCAGAGAGGTGTATGTCTACATGGGAGTAGTGAAGACTTTGTCATTTTCAGATACTCCCACCATGCTGTCAGAGATGAGCTAATATTGATGCTCTTAAAGCAGACATGTCTTTTTAAATCTGTACTGATAAATGGTAGATCTGAAATCCTAATATTATTACATAAAGTTTGTTCTATATCTATCCAAGTTTCATCTAGTGCATTCGGTTTTAACCACTTTGATATATATTGTAACCTGTTGGCTAAATAGTAGTAATAAAAGTTTGGAAGTTCTAATCCTCCGGTATCTTTAGATTTCTGTAATGTTTTTAAACTAATACGTGGAGTTTTATTTTTCCAAAGGAATTTAGATATAGAAGAGTCCAGGGACTTAAACCATTCAGTTGAAGGTTTATTTGGAATCATTGAGAATAAATAATTTATTCTCGGCAGCACCATCATTTTTACTGAGGCAACTCTTCCCATAAGTGATATGGGTAGAGATCTCCATCTAGTAAGATCGTCTTCAATTTTCTTTAATAGTGGGATATGATTTAATTTTATTAAATCCTCCAATTTAGGAGAGATATTAACACCTAAATATTTAATGTTACCTGATTGTAGTCTTTCATTAAGAGAATTATTAAACATGCAATTTATTGGAAGAACTGTAGATTTTGTCCAGTTTATAGAATAATCAGAAACTTTTGAAAATGAGTTTATTAACTTTATAACATTAGATATTGAGTTTCCTGAGTTCTCAAGAAAAAGCAAAACATCGTCAGCATAAAGACTAATTTTATGTTCTATGTTTCTACCCTTTATGCCTTTAATATCCGCACTTTGCCTTATTGCTGCTGCTAAAGGTTCAATAAAAATAGCAAATAATGCTGGTGAAAGTGGGCAACCTTGCCTGGTGCCCCTCTGTAAACAGAAGCTTGAAGATAATTGATTATTTGTCCTGACGCACGCTGTTGGTGAACTATATAATATTTTTAACCAGTTAATGAAGTAATTCCCAAAACCAAATTTATTTAAGGTAGCAAATAAGAAATTCCAATTTACTCTATCGAATGCTTTTTCAGCATCTAAAGAAAAAATAGCTGTTTCAATATTTTTAAAATATGAATACTCTATTACATTATATAATCTGCGAGTGTTTGTGTTCGAGTGTCTTCCTTTTATGAATCCGGTTCACAGAGGATGAGACCCGTGGATGAAGATGTCTTAGAGAAGACCAGAGGAGTCAGGGGAAGTCTTCGCTTCGGGAGCTGTGAGGGCGGGACTTCCGGAAGCGAGAGACTCACGGGAGTTGAAGTCATCCTCGAGTTGGCTCTCTTGAACACGGTTGTCAACGCGGATGGCCAAGGCAATTATGTCATCTAGGTTGGAAGGAATCTCCCCAGTAATTGGTTTGTCTTTTATCTGGCGGTTTAGAGCTTTAATGAATGCGCTACGGAGCGTTGTTCCTTCCCATCCGGACTCCTCAGCGAGGATGCGGAAGTGTTATTGCAAACTTCGCCACCGTTTCCCCTCCTTGGCGTAAGGTAAACAGTTTTTGGGCTGCTTCCTCCTGTTGGAGAGAGTGGTCAAACACCTGGAGAAAATTCTTCAAAAACATGGAGTAAGACAAGCGGTCGACGGGACATCGGCGGAGGAAGGCTTGTGCCCATTGGAGCGCCTCACCCTTCAGTGCACTTATAATGTAAGTAATGCGAGCAAAGTCAGAGTCGTAGGTAATTGGAGCTCGTTTAAAAGCCTACTTGGAGAATGAAGCCGCCACATTTACGTGTGTTACCTTCAAAAAACTCTGAAGGACGAACGTCTGGTTCCTTACAAGGAACTACATTTGGTTTTGTTTGAGTTGACAACTCCTTCTGTAGAGAAGAAACCCTGCTCCCCAGTTGCAGTAGGTTATTTTGGGTGGTTTGCTGCTGAGTGACAATCTGCTGTAATGTTGACTCAAACTGGCCCCTTACTTCCTCAGTCGTGCCTGGGGGGTCCATAGGCTGGGACATACTATCAGGTTTGGTTTTAACGTCGACCCCAAATAGCAGACCAAGGAAGTAAGGACACAAGGCAGGGCAAAAAGTTAGTGAGTTTATTTACAGTGCAGACAGAAAGTACTCGAGCAGCTGCAAAGGAAGGGGAGAGAGTTGGTGAGTATATATCCGTAGGTAATATGATGGTTTTGAATCTTGAGTTGAATAATTGAAATTCTTACTTTGTTTTGCAGGAGGTGTTCTAGAGGAGAGTAGAAGGAGGGATTCCTGGGGTTGCAACCAGTGGAGAGAGAGAGTCCCGTTGGAGAGCGGAGCTGGTGAGCTGGACGGTGTAATAATCCACAGAGGATGAGACCCGTGGATGAAGATGTCTTAGAGAAGACCAGAGGAGTCAGGCCCATGGAAGGTCCGAATGGAAGAAGATGTCCCAACGCTGAAGAGGTGTCTGGCAGCTGCTTAAATAGGTGAGTCAGCAGTCCTCCTCAGACTGGCAGCAGGTGTGGTGAGTTGAGTGATTGGCTGTGGAATGAAGAGTGACAAACAGACAGAAAAACCAAGAATCCCACACCACCAGGTTGATCAGGGTGGGAATGGTGAAAAGCCACAATCAAGGGCTTGTCGAGAATGTGGCGACTGGGGACCCTGGAACGTTCCTCGGGACCATAACCCTCCCAATCTACTAAATACTGGATACCCCGACCCCACTGTCTTGAGCGGATTAGTCTCCTGACAGTAAAGGCCGGGGTTCCATCAATGAACCGGGCGAGAGGAGGGGGTCTGGAGGAGGGCCCAAAGCGAGACTGAAGAAAAGGCTTCAGGCGAGAGACGTGGAAAGTGGGGTGAATCCGCATGTTATGAGGAAGTTGAAGACGAGCCGCCACGGGATTGCTGATCTTACTGATGGGGAAAGGGCCGATAAAACGAGGTGCCAGCTTCTTGGAATCTTCCCGCAGGGGTTGATCTTTCGTAGACAGCCAAACCTTCTGCCCTACTTGGTAATTTGGTTGGACAAAGTGCCTCTTGTTGGCTCCCTTGGTATATCTTACGTTAGCCTTCAGGATTGCCCTCCTGGCTCTCCTCCAGATCCGCTGACATCGTAGGGTAGCTCCGTGGGCAGATGGCACTTGAGCATCCCGTTCCTGCATGGAGAACACCTGTGGTTGGAACCCATAAACCACATAAAAATGTGACAGACCTGTGGCGGAAGAGGGCAGAGTGTTCATAGCATGCTCGACCCATGGTAGATTGTTGACCCAGTTCTTAGGATTCTCCTGACACAAGATGCGGAGCTTAGTCTCCACCTCCTGGTTGGCTCACTCTGACCGTCAGTCTGTGAGTGAAAACCAGAGGACAGGCTCAAAGAGACGCCGAGCAGACTGCAAAACTCCCTCCAAAACATAAGAAACGAATTGGGGGCCACGGTCAGACACAATGTTCTGAGGGAATCCATGCAGCCTGAAGACCTCCCTGGCCATAATCTGACTGAGGTCCTTAGCTGAAGGGAGTTTAGGCAGAGGGACAAGGTGGACCATCTTAAAAAAGCGGTCCACCATGGTGAGGATGACAGATTGACTGGCGGAGTGAGGGAGACCAGTAAGTTAGAACAAAGTCCATTCCAAGATGAGACCAGGGACGTGAGGGCACAGGAAGAGGTCGAAGCAGACCCGCTTGAGGACGACGTGAGGGTTTGGCTTGGTTATATGTATTGCAAGAAGAAACAAAGTCCTTAACATCAGATACTAAGTTCTTCCACCAGAACTAGGACATGACAATAGTCAACGTCTTGTTAAGACCAGGATGACAAAAAAGTTGAGAACTATGACATATCTCGAGCACTTCCTTAATTTTATTTTGGGAAATGAAAATTCGACCCTTGGGACAGTCAGGAGGTGGACCGTGATTCAGCTGGGCCTGATGCAGCTCTGACTCAAGTTGCGTAATGGCGAGTCGTACCATCTCAGGAAGGATGAAGTCCTTCTCCATGGGAGTGTGACTGGGCTCATCCTCCTCGAGCCGGGACAGGGCGTCGGGCTTCAGATTCTTGATTCCAGGTCTATCCACAAGATTCTGTAAGAGCGTATGTAGGCTGCCATGACACACCACTACTTCCGCCTGCCGGTTTTATACTTGTTCCGGCGTAACTAAGCTCCCAGAACAGCAGTTACAGCCTAGTCTACCGGCAGTGTGTTTTTTGCGGGGTTTTTTCATTTGTTTATTTCTAATCAATTGCAATGGTTACTTTGTGTTGGGTTAGTGGGTGTTCCAATCGGGGAAACGCCAAGCAGAATTTTTTCTTATTTCCGATAATAAGGAAAAATGAAGGACCAGAAACCGAACAGCTCACCACAGAACGTCGACGAGTCTGGCTGCATAATATCAACCGGATCTGCCCTCGAAGACATCCAAAATATGCTCCGATCACTTTTTGTCCAGTAAACCAAAATTCTATACGAATAATTTTGCTAAACAATGTGTGTTTGAACAGTTTTTTCATGATCTAGCGTCTCTGATACTGTCGTTAGCTTATTAACGCTATGCTACATGCTAACCTCCACACGTAACACTCACTGCCACAAAGTGCTGGTTCTGGTCCCGGTCCCGTGTTTAGCCTGGACTGTTTGTTGTTAGGAGGTTGCATATTAATATTTTATTTTGAACCTTTATTTACCCAGTGAGATCTGGCTTCCCAAATACAGGCAAAACATTCAAACAAAACATGGGGGGAGATTAGCCCCCAGGCCTGTCAAAGTCTGTGGAATAATAAAGAATATGCTGAGTTATTAAAGGTAGCTTATTTAAAACAGACGCAAATAAAGTCCAGTTGTTTCTGTATTGAAGGCCTTTTTTATTTGATCATGTCCTGGATGACTGAGACTCTTCACCAGCATAAGCTAAGTGACACTTTACAGGTTTTGTTACGCTATAACAGAGCTTACATGAGTGTAGAGTTGATTTTGTATTTTTGTGTTATTCAGAGTGCACTGTAGATTCACCTTCAGTCATCCCAGACCAGGCTAGCATGTTAGGAGCAACTGTATTTATTTTTTCTACTTTGAGTAGCAAACTTGGAGTCTTATTTTAGACTTTGTGATGCAAGCATGACAATGTTTACTTATCGTTTATTTTTTAAGGTACAGATGAGTGAAGGGCCGAGTTCCATCCAAAGAAAAGATCCTAGGCCTGGTCCAGTCTTGGATTCCTGAAGGGTTACACAAGTTCATCTTTTGGGTATTACCCCGTATTTTCTGGTGTATAGGTCGCACCTTTTTATGGTTTTTTCAAGGCCTGCGACCTATACTCAGGTGCGACCTATATATGGCTTGTTATCACTTTCGGTGAAACAAATTTTTAAATCCAGCTCATTTCACAATTACGTTCATTTATTAAGGAAAAGTTCAGCTCAGACATATATTTGCTATAATTTTTATCAAACAAATAATTGTTTTTAAGTGTTAATCTTCTTAAAAGCCTTGCTGTGCGCTCCTGTGGCAG
The DNA here is from genome assembly GCA_038048925.1 of Garcialebias charrua. Taxonomy (NCBI): domain Eukaryota; kingdom Metazoa; phylum Chordata; class Actinopteri; order Cyprinodontiformes; family Rivulidae; genus Garcialebias; species Garcialebias charrua. The sequence goes on along the minus strand of JBBPBX010004520.1, from coordinate 8,515 downwards.
ACATTTGCAGCAGAGCTAAACGTAGGTGTGACCTATACACCAGTGCAACCTATCTAGGGATTTTTCCAATCTATTGGTGATAATTGGACAATGCGACCTATACACAGGTGCGACCTATACACCAGAAAATACTACATACATACTACATTTGTTCTATTGAAATTTTTTTTTCTCCAGGAAGGCCTGCACACAAGTCAAACACAGACTGGTCTCCTACACTGAAGGTGACAGACACACTTACTCTGAGAGGCAGCAGCAGAGGAACATTCATTCATTCATTCATTCAACCTTTATTTATACAGGCTAGCCTCGTTGAGTCACGGGGTGTAACAGCAGGTAATGACACAAGCAACTGGTACAATAGTTCAAAAATATTAAAGTAAATCTAAGATAAAATTACTAAAATCAATATAAAATTGAACATATATCTTTGTGAATGAGTAAACATGTTAGGAGCAACTGTATTTATTTTTTCTACTTTGAGTAACAAACTTGGAGTCTTATTTTAGACTTTGTGATGCAAACATGACAATGCTTACTAATCTTTTTTTAAGGTACAGATGAGTGAAGGGCCGAGTTCTATCCAAAGAAAAGATCCTAGACCTGGGTCCAGTCTTACATCCTCGATCTGGGTCCAGTCTTGGATTGCTGAGGGGTTGGCTGCTCCAATCAGGCGGTCCCACATGACGAGGAATCTGTTCCAGTTTGTTTAAAATCAGAAACTGCACTGGTCTCCATCATTCCTTGTCGAAGAGTGTTTTTGATCTGGTATTTATTCTGTAGCCAAATCATTTTCATTAAAAGACAAAATCACCCACAGTTCTCATATTGTATTCAGTTTCAACTGTTTTGAATGTATAATTATAGCGTTTACTCTAAACTTTATCAGTCTCCTCCTGGAGGAGGAAGCAACATGCATGTTTTTATGTTTTGTACATGTCAATAAAACACTAAACTGGTAAGTTGCCAAAGAACAATCACTACATTTAGGTTTTATTTATGTGCAGTATAATAATGCCTAGTAGAGGTGATATACAATGAAACTACTTCTCATTATTGGAGATTAAACAACGTATCTTAATTATTGAATAAAGAAGGTGAAACTTGGTGCAACAGTTTTATTCAAACTAAAGGTAAGCACACGTACATTTAGGAATGCATGTTTCACAGCAACACCAAATGTACTTGAAAAGCAGATTTATTTATAGAAAATTATATTTCCACTCATTTGTTGCTGTGGTGCACGACTGCACACAACTTTTGGACAAAGTGGAGTTTCATCCATCTGGGACTCTCAGTACCTTACACAGAAATACAACACAAAGGACGAAAACAATTAAAATGCTCTTCTTGTTTCAGGGTTTAAAACAAATAAAATAAGTAAAATAAAATAAATAAATAAATAAATTAAAATAAATAAATTATCATTAAATCTAGAGAAAACTAATTACATGATATTCGGTAATAGAAAGAAAACTGTCGATGTTCCACTCAAAATTGAGGATGTTGAGATTTGTAGAGTGAATGAGGTGAAGTTTTTGGGTGTTATCATTGATGACAAACTGACATGGAAACAACACATAAATTCTGTAAGAATAAAAATAGCTAAATCGATAGCAGTACTGTACAAAGTCAGAGACCTATTGAATGATAAAGCTCTGTATTTGTTGTATAACACAATCATTGTTCCACACTTAATCTATTGTATTGATGTTTGGGGGAATGCGTGTAAAACAATCACAAAGCCTATTTTTGTATTACAGAAAAGAGCTGTAAGAATTATCACTAGAAAGCATTACCGTCATCCATCAAGTACATTATTTTATCAACTAAAATTACTGAAGTTCCATGATTTGGTAGACTATAATATTTTATCAGTTATGTATAGAGCTCAAAATAATGCATTACCTTTAAATATCCAAATGCACTTTGTTAAAAGACAAAGTTGTTATAATCTTAAGGGAACAGAGTTGTTTGTAAAACCACAATTCAGAACCAGTTTGAAGGGACGTTCTACCTCAATTCAGGGAATTAGATTATGGAATGGCTTGGAGAATGTAGTTAAAAATGCCAAGTCAATGTTTACATTTAAAAAAATGATCAAAACAAATATGTTAAAAAAATATATGTGAAATAACGTAATGTGTATTGTATTAGTTAGAAAATTAGAAAGTGTTAGTCATTTTGTACTGTATTAGTATTAGTTAGAAAACTAAAAAGAATTAGTCATTTTGTACTGTTGGTTGAAGAATATTATTGTTTAACCTGATTGTTGGAAAAAGTTGGTTGAAGATTATTATTGTTTACATGGTTTGACTACTGTTGTTTAATCTGATTGCTGGAGATAAGGGGCAGATATAATAAGATTTATTCTTCTTTCTGCCACCTTTCATTTTTTTACATTTTGTACACTATCATTATGAGATTGCCTTGTATTGTTTCTTTTGTAAAAAAATGAACAAATTTAATAAACATAATAATAATAAACATAATAATAAACATTTAACCAATGGATTAAAAGGAGTTACCAAATTGTAACTTTTCACCACTAACTTGATTAACAAAGGTAGATCATAGTGGAAAATTAATACTATCAGTGACATTTTTTGTAAAACGTTAAATACTATGACTGAGCAATAATTACAAATAATTTATTTTGTTAACACTAATTTCAGTATGAAAGGCAGTCATAGCCTAAATAAATAATGTAATGTGAGAAATAACAGTGATGTTTACTGCAACAAAGATTAGCTTAGCTGCTGTAGCTATGAGGGACATCTGCGTGTACATTATTGTAATCACTTACTCTGCCAGTCACCAGAACTGTTATTAACATGAAGATTTGGACGTCCTTCACAAATCTGTTACTGGTTATAAGCATCCATGGATGTAAAGCTGTGAAGCTCCTCCGTTGTAGGCACTCCTCGTAGTCATTAAATAATTAACGATGTCAGAGTAACTTCTCTGTGACAACTTGTCCGCTTCGTCTGACATGATTTCTTTCTCCAACTTATAGGGGTCAACTCCGACCACTGCTATTTTTTGCAGATATCTAGCTCTTGCGCCTTGGTCAAGAGTCTGTAGTCTGTTTGTTCACCATCTTCCACAACTGTAAACAACAGTGCAAGCGGAAGTAAACAACCGTCTTCCGCTATGAATTATGGGCAATGGCGCCAAATCAGGAATACTGTGGATATGAGAGAGTAAAGTCAAAGCGTGAGAAGAATAGTGCCCACCTGGCTTGCCTAGGATTAAGGCGCTTAGCAGTCTTAAGATACTCCAGGTTCTTGTGATCCGTCCAAACGGTAAAGGGTTCTTTGGCCCCCTCGAGCCAGTGTCTCCACTCTTCCAGGGCCAGCCTGACAGCAAGCAGTTCACGTTCCCTAACCTCATAATTTCGTTCAGCCGCAGAGAGACTTTTAGAAAAGAAGGCGCATGGGTGCACCTTACCATCACTGCCGCGCTGACTGAGAATGGCCCCGGCATCAGTGCTGGAGGCATCTACCTCCACAACAAAGGGTTTGCTAGAGTTCGGTGAATGTAGGATGGAGGCTGTGGAGAACAAAAGTTTTAAATGTTTGAAAGCATGGTCAGCAGAGTCATTCCAAGTGAACCTGGTTTTAGCAGAAGTCAAGGCATGGAGAGGACTGGCAAAAGTGCTGTAATTCTTAATGAACTTTCTGTAAAAGTTTGCAAACCCAAGGAACCTCTGCAGCTGTTTACGGTCCTTAGGGATCGACCAATCCAGGACTGCCGAAACCTTGCCGACCTCCATGGCCACCACAAATCCCAAGAATGAAGTAGATTTCTGGTGAAATTCACACTTCTCTGCTTTAATAAAGAGATTATTTTGCAGCAATCTTAACAACACAGCTCTGACGTGTCTCCTGTGGGTACTCCTTAGAAAAGATGAGAATATCGTCAAGATAGACAAATACGAACTGGTTGACCATGTCTCTCAAAACGTCATTAACCAGGGCCTGGAAAACAGCAGGAGCGTTGGTCGGACCAAAAGGCATAACAAGGTACTCGTAATGTCCATCTGGGGTGTTAAATGCCGTTTTCCATTCATCTCCTTTGCGAATGCAAACTAAATGGTAGGCATTTCTAAGGTCTAGCTTCGTGAAAACAGTGGCCCATTGAATAAGGTCAAACGCTGATGACATTAGTGGAAGAGAGTATTTGTTCTTAACAGTGATTTTGTTCAAACTTAGATGATCAATGCAAGGTCTCAGTGTACCGTCCTTCTTGCCGACAAAGAAAAAGCCTGTTCCAGCAGGTGAGGTAGAAGGGCGAATGATACCAGCCTGTAAAGACTCTTTAATATATTTTTGCATAGTCTTTAGTTCAGGATTAGACAAGGATGCTGGTGAAGATTCTCAGTCGTCCAGGACATGATAAAATGAAAAAAGGCGTTCAATACAAAAACAACTGGACTTTATTTGTAACAGAAGACCAGGACCAGAATTGCAGAAGGGTCCTGCATCCTGGTCTTCCGTTACAAATAAAGTCCAGTTGTTTTTGTATTGAACGCCTTTTTTGATTAGACAAGGAATACAACCTCTCCCTTGGGGGGCTCATACCAGGCAAAAGATAAATAGTGCAGTCATACGGTATATGTGGGGGAAGAGAGGTAGCCTTAACCTTGTTAAAAACCTCTTTGAGATCATGATATTCCTCTGGAACTTTAGAAAGGTCTGGATAGGTAACACCATCTTCAAATGGGGGGAAGGACTGCCTCAAACAAACAAGAGGAGAGGCATTCCTCAGACCAGCCGATTATCTCTCTACCACTCCAGTTGATGTTTGGGTTATGTTTTTGTAGCCATGAAGCCCCTAGGATGATGGGCAGTTGGGGGAGTTAATGACAATAAATTATATCTCCTCACTATGGTTACCTCCTGAAGTCAGTCTGGTGGGGGCAGTAATGAGGCAAGAGTCACTAAGAGAGCGGCCGTCCAAGACAAGGACCTTGTGATTTTTATTAGATCCTATTAGTTCCATCCCTACATCCATAGCAAATTGACGGTCGATAAATTCTGTTTTGGCTCCAGAGTCTATAAAAACTGAGACGGGTCGCTTACCAGCAGGCTGTAGTTCAACACGGATGGTGAATGGTGAGGAATTAAAAATGTTTTTAAATCGATTTTGGGGCTTTTAGAATTGATTCAGAATCGCCATGACTAAGAATCTAGATTCTTTAAAAAAATCCAAAAAAAATTCTGCCCCCCTAATCTTTACCCTTTTCTTCCTTTTCGGGTCACAGGTGCCCATGTCCAGCAGTCACTGTGCGAGGTGGGAGACACCCTGGCCAGGTCTTCAGTCCATCACAGGGGCACATAGAGATAAATGAGCCAATCATTCACAGGACAATTTAGAGTTACCAATCATGCATGTTTTTGGTCTGTGTGAAGAAACCAGAGATCCTGGAGAAAACCCACGAAGCTGGGCTCTTTTTTATACTAGTATGCAAAAACTCAGGACAGTATTATGTTCATTAAATGTTTAATGTTTTAGTTTTAGAGTTGGTGTAAATTTTCATACTCTTATACCACTATGCAAAAAACTCAGGACAGTGTTAGTTTTACTATTTTATGCTTATGTCTATTATTATATGTTTCAGTGTTTCAATGTTTAGATGTTTACTGTTGCACCGAGGGACTGAGAGAAACGCAATTTCGGTCCTGTGTATGTCCTGTACAGTACATATTGCAGATCTGACAATAAAGTTGACTTTGACTTAAAAAAAAAATAAAGAGAACATGAAAACTCCACCCAGAAAGGCTCCTGGCCGGGATTTGATCCGGCAACCTTCTTGCTAAGAGGCAACAGACCTACCAACTGAGCCATCATGCTACCAACAAAAAATTAATTTAAAATATATTTTTTGTCAGGTTGTTGTTTTTTGTGACACCACCACACTGTTTCAGCTCCTAACTTACAGAGCTGTTTTCCATACCATACCCATACCATTTTATTTATAAAGCACTTTAAACAGGAACAAGTCCACCAAAGTGCTGGACAAACAAACACGCAACAGGCAACACATACAATGAAGTACAACACGAAAAACATAAAAACATTGCAGATCATAAATCAAACGATCCAGTACACATCAGCTGGCATTGAAAGCGATGGAGTAGTAGTGAGTTTTTAACCGGGATTTGAAAACCGAGAGGGAGGGGGCCTGTTTGATGAGCAGCGGTAACTCGTTCCAGAGTCTTGGGCCTGCTACAGAGAACGCTCTGTCACCCCTGCGCTTAAGGCGAGTTTCTGGAACTATTAAGAGTACCTGATCCTCTGACCTCAAAGCACGAGGAGGGACATATGGGTGTATCAGATCCGAGAGATAGGCGGGGGCGAGACTGTTCAGCGATTTGTAGACATACATGAGAATTTTGAATTGGATTCGAAGATGAATGATTTATAGGTCGGGCTTAAGAAGCTTTACAGCTTATGTACCCTCCCTTGCCTGGGGTACTCTTGTTGTGGGTGTTACTGTGGGTGGACTGGTCAGTTCCTTTGTGGAGGTGGGGTTGCGCTCTCTGTCTCCGTGGTGCACTATCTGTGGATGTTCGGGCACTCCTGGTTGATTGTCCTTGTGGGAGTTTGGTGGCTTCCTTGGTTGGGGGACTGGGTGTTGGACTGGGGATCGGGTTGGGGGATCTGGATGGTTTCGGGGTGGGGTTGGATTGTTGGCCCTTCTTCTGTTTGGTCCTCGGGGCTATGTGCTGGTCCGTGGCTTTGGTCCCTGATGGTGCGGCAGGTGTCCTAGGTGTCTGTTTTGTAGCCTCCCTCCCCTGGTAGATCTCAGAGAATGGGGGTGCATATTAGGGTCAGTGGTGGAGCTGGCCCCCTGGGAGGGCATTGCCACCTCAGTTCTTCCTCCCCATCCCGACATCTTCCTCCGCCCACTCCATCACACCACCACTCAGACAGGGCCTTGGGGTTCAGGTACACTACTGAGCTGCGGGGAGAATCCTCCATCTCCATGGTTCGTGGAGTCCTGGGCTCCAATTTTATTTTACAACCTAGACACTTACTTATAACACTCTCACAACACATGCATATATAGGGTCTGGAGTGGGCACATGGTGGCACATAGGTGGTGGGATGTTTTATCATTCTCACCTCCGGGACCTGTGCCCACTCTCATTTGTAGCATGTAGACATTTAGGGTTCTGGGCAAGGGTTGGGGGGTGAATGGGCACTGCTTGCTCTCTGAAGAAGGGGTGGGCTTGTGTCGGTCGCCACCTCATTCCCCCCAGTGTGTGGGCCTGTGGGCTCGTCACTGCAGCCTCTTGGGATTTTTGCATTGTGGTTGCTAGGGGTTGCTCGGAGCTTCCCTCTGCCGCTCTCTGGGGGTGTGCAGTTGTCCCTGTTGGGGGACTCTCGAGCTCCAGGCTTGGGGCCCCTGTGTGTCTGTGGCTCCGGTCCTCCCTTTGTCCTGTGGGTGCGGATCTGTGGGTCCCCACATCCACTACTAAACATTTTTAAGGGGAAATCTTATAGGGACAAGCATGCTCACACAGGTGTTTAGATTCAGGTGTTTATCAGATACACACTCAGTTGGGTTGTGGTGGTCACTAAATACATCTTGTATTACCATGTACAGTATAAAATACTTTCTAATGATGTTAAAGTATCATTATACTGTATATGTTGTTTTGTTGTTGTGGTTTCTCGGTTTTGTCTTTTTTTCTCTCCGTAGGTCTAGAGGCAGACTATATTGATGTGTGTTCTCTTTATACCTCTCTCTCTCTCCTCTACTCCTATCGCCTTCTTTCTCTTTTACCCTTTCTCTCACTTTTTTAGCTTTGTTTTCTTTTTTTGTTTTTTCATCCCAGTGTCCATTATCTTAAATAAACCCAAAGCAAATCCTAATAAAGTTTTATTCATACATCAAGTGGAGCATTGAGGCCAGCCATAATGCTCTGTTTGTGAAAGTTAATCTGTTGGGTATCACCTCGACCCTCAGACAATAATTTTGAGTGTCATCAATGCCAAACAGGACAAAGAGAGAGAGAAAAAAAGAAGCTTTACAGAAAATGTACCTCAGAAAATGCTGAGGTACTGAACTGAACATTATATTCACATATGTTTTAATGTGAATTTAGTTATTAATTTGGTTTGTTTACATTCACATTTTGTTTTAATTGATTAATGTGAAGCACTTTATAACATTTGTTGAAAAGCTGCTATACAAATAAAGTATTATTATTATTATTTATTTACTTAAAAACTAGAGATAAGTTTGGTGCTATACAAAAGGACAGATATAAAAAATTACGTTATTTTTATTTATTTGTTATTTATTTATTAATTTATTAATTCATATAAAAGAAACTAAAGAAACTAAACAAATGCATCAAAAAGAAAAAAACATTTACTGAAAAGGGTGCAGAAAGAAGAAGAAAATTCTTATATCTACCCCTTGTTAAAAAAAACTACAAACAAACAGCAATTTAAGATTGAACAATCTCAAAAGTGAAAACAAAAAATATTAGACATCCTT